>JACXGJ010003652.1:0-29287 GCA_016801105.1 Esox niger
ACCCTGACACTTATCCTAACCCTTTTCTAAAGCCAGACCTAAACCTTTAGCAAGCAGTGGCTTATCAACAGATTATTTGTGGAAAGCATCACTTTCAATCAAACTTTTTTAGATCTATTAACCTTGTAGATCCAAGGAATGCATTTTTCCATTTTAGACTTGAGGACATGAGGTCTTGGTCCACACCGGCCGAGTACCAGACTTGACTCATTGCTGTCCCTGTCCAAAGTCAGCCCACATGCATTTATTAATTCAGACAATTTGGACTCTTAATATGTTCACCCGGCACAGCCAGAAGAGGACTGGTCACTGAGCCTGGTTCCACTCTAGGTTTATTTAAAAATGTCAGCCTTCTTAGGGAGTTTTTCCTTGCCGCTTGAATTCAGCACTACTGTTGTTTGCTTCTTGGGGTTAAGACTGGATGTTTTGTAAAAGCCCATTGTGACAACTTCTTATGTAAAACAGGCTTTATAAAATAAATTTGATTCAAAGATGTAAAATGGACTGTCTCTGTTTTTATGACCCGTCCCACAGGCTGTAATCAATGATATAGAATTAGTAATACTTCTCATGGCGAAAGATGTCAAAGGTTTGTGTGGGGTGAAAGTCCTTCTTTTGGACCTGGAATGTTGGCACTGTTTGTATTCTCACAGGGATGTCAGTGACCCGGCTTAGGTGGGTAAAATGGAAGTATATTGAATCAGCCCAAACTCTTTTGTGGGATGATACTGGCTCAGCCCCAACTCTTTGTGGGATGATATTGACTCAGTCCCAGCTCTTTGTGGGATGATGTTGGCTCAACACCAACTCTTTTGTGGGATGATACTGGCTCAGTCCAATGTCTTTTGAGAGATGATATTGGCTCAGCCCTAGGTCTTTGATTTTCAATGGGATTCAAGTCTGGAGAATAACATGACAATGGCAATTATTTGTCCACTTTAATGTGCGTTTAAAGCCATTTACATGTTTGTTGTTGGATGAAACACCTTTAAAATAAAGGCCATAATGCCATTGATCAAAACACGGTCCCCAGAACCAGGGCAAGCAAAATACTCCTATTACAGGTTCAATGGCGGTTCAGACAGAAAATGCCTCGTATAAGTTGCTAGTTGAACCATTTATTTAAGAACTTACAGTACACACAGCAATGTACATATACATTTTCGGGCATTACCCCCTGGGGTAACTCACTGTCATCACATGATCATTTATACAATACTACCAGCAATAACATCACTGTAATATTATCCATATCAATCCCCATAGGCGGTGAGCAAGATATGCAATACTGATCTCCCCACATAAGGAAACGCAGAAGCCACCGGATGGATGCAGGGGTGGAGGCTGGATTTGCACCCGCATGCTAATACAACCACACTGAGTGGGTGACCTGTTGGATCCAATAGAAAGGTATAAAATCTGATCGGAGCGATCTGACGTCAGCTGATGCCTCGGTGTCCAATTACTACTCGGGTTTCCTGACTGAACTGGCTATGCCAATGAACCCGGAATACGAAGATTAACAGGCATTTCCTCCTAAACTCATTCCCTTTTCCCTGGACAGAAGCTGCTGAGAAAAACGGTGTTAAAATTGCATGAATAATTTGAATTATAATAAAAAATGTGTGTGAACAGTGTAACGGACAATGGAACTGTTGAAAATCTAAATGTGCATTTGCTATCTTATCTCTAATGCTCCTCTATCTGTATTGATTTCTATATATAAAAAAGTCTTAACAAAGGCATAGGAATAAGATTTGAAAAAATGCTTACTGATGATGACACATGAGTTACCAACAAGATTAGATCTGAACCCAATTGATATACGGCAGTGCTCTTTATGGTTCTGAATCTCTGCTAGGTGAGTAAATAGTGGAGTTTGATAGTTATCTCTCAAATAATCACCACAATAAGCAGATTATCATAAAGTATGGACAGCCGCAACTTTCAAAGAGAAAAGGACAAAGCTGTGTCTTTCAGTCAAAGAAAGGCTAAAGCAAAATACTTTCTCAATGGCCTGCATGTAGCCTTATAACCTTGTAATATTTAAATTGTTGGCTGAAAATCATAGAAGGCTTTGAGTTTAAACTAAACTACATAACTAAAATACTTTAGTGACTTTGAGAGAGCTTTGAATTGATTAATTGTTACAAATATAATTTTAGATCCTTGTGTATTTCTTCATTTTCAGTGGTGGGATCATCCGATTTTTTTCACGCTGGCATTATGATTTTCAATGGCACTTCCAGCTGGAATGAGAATACCCAGGAAGCCTGGTAATTTGTTGCAATTTTCTCAGGAAGGACAACTGGCAGGTTCTCAGGGAAATATATAATCCTACTTTGTCTTTGGCAATACACACCAATGGATGTTTTAGCATCAAAATCTAAATTGATGCGCAGAAAAATAATCCATACCTACTGTTTGATTCTAAATGTTATTTTGGAGGTGACTGTATGTCATTTGCATAAGTCTGTAGTGCAGTATGGAAGCATACAGGGAAAATTACATTCTGACAACAAAATGTATACAAAAGTATGTCAATATTAATGAGTATCAAGGTGAAAAATCAACCACCGATGATAACTGACCAAAATTCTATACGCTTTTTTGCTGCTTCCTACTTACATTTTACAAAAAAAGATATTCTTTACTCACCAGTACTCCCAACTGTTTTTCCTTGAGAGGACCCGAACGGAGTGAGGGGGTGATGCATTTATTCAGCCAGCCAGGTCTTGAGGCAGTTTTAATAGTTTGGATTCTGCATTCAGAATGACGCCGTCCACCTGAGCAGTTCGTCTGAAGCAAACCACATGATCAGATTCAGTGAGATTGAAGTTCCTGAGAACAACCTCCTCTCCCTCTGAGAAGAACTCTGATAGCGGTTTAGTCTCTGGACATACAAAGAGTTAATCGCCTTTAATGTACCTATTTGTTTGAGTGAAGCCCCCGTACCCCCCGGGTGGTTAAGCAGCGATGATGGGATGACCACGGGGATAGTATCCGGACGTTCTTCCATCAGTCAGGTACATCTGGTTTGAGAGGTTTAATGAGAGGGCCCACGTGACGACTGTAAAGTAGCTGTTAACCCACTTTGTATTTTCCCCATTAGGTTCTCCAGGGTTAACGGCTCGTACAGCAACATTCTCTTATATTTCAGAGAAGAGCTGGTTGGAAACACAGTTTTCCCTCCAGTATCACAGACATGTACTTCCAATTTTCCACATGTTCCATAGTGATGTTGACGCGGTGAATGTTCCCAGCCAAACCACTTCTGACCTCAGCTCCTCTGTATGTTTCATATCTGTGGAACCATCGGGTTGTATTGGAACCACTCCTTGTCCCCTCACACTGCAGCTCTGCTCTCTCACCTAAAGGAGCAGAAATCACATCTTTCCTTGAACCACTGCAGACAAGAGATCATTGTTAACCTGGAATGACACCTGTCCATCTGTCCAACACTCCACCATGTACCACCCAGAGTCTGGCTGAGTAAGACCGGTGATGAAGTGTTTACTTAACACAAGTCAAAAGTTCAACTCGGCGGCCAGCGTGGAATTCTCTACTGGGTTTGACGTTCTCCACAGTAGTAGGTTCTTCTCTGATGTCTATCTGAAGATCAAACCATAATCTTTATTATACGGAATTTCCAAGATATAGAAACCGCCTTCTTTTTCTATTATCCGAGTCGTGTGGACCATTTTTATCAGAACAACCAGTTGATCGCTGATCTGTAAGACCCAGGCCATTCCCCTTCGAGGTGTCTGTATTGTCTGCTAACCCACACTGATGTTTCTGCTTCTGTTTAAGTCTGAACACGTTCGAGACAGTGAATCTTATATCAGTGATTTCTATGGTATTTTCCACTCAGGGATGCAGCTGACCGTGCTGCGTCTTTTCATCTGGGACTGTTTATCTGTTGCTGGAGGACTGACAGGTCAGTGTAAAGTCTGCTGACATAGAAAAACCCAACAGATAAAAGAACGCCGCTGATTGATAGTGGTTGGAGGTTTTTATCTCATCTTAATAATCTCTTGTTGACATGCAGAATCGTGTTGATATCTCTAGATAAACCAACATAATATTACTTAAAAATGTTGTCTACCGCTACTAATGAAATCCACACTCAAATATATTAATAACCGGGTGCACAAAAGTTGAGATAGGTAAGCTATTTGTGTTCATCTTTTATTCCAACCAAGTACCATATAATAACACATTGAGTTGACATACTCAAATCCATTTTGTGCTAAATGATGACAATTGGTCAGCATGGAGTTCAATGAATTTACAGAAGTACGCAAGATTGAGATGTTTGGATAAAGGTGGATGAGGATAAAGGAGTCATTCACAGTAAGTGCTACATAATTGATTTATCTAGAGAATTGGTTCAACACGTAAATCAAACCTTGAGGATCTCTTAGAAAAACAGCCAGTGGTTTTGACAGCAGAACTTCAGATTTGAACATGGTCAGCAAAATAGGTTTCAAACTATGCCAGGCAATTCTCTGAGAACCCAAATATGTTAACTGATTAGGAAAAGATTGTTGACAGAGTTGAGGCTTTTGTCCGAACAATAAAAAAAGTTCGAGTAATGTCAAGGTAATCTGATTCGTATTGCATGGCAATGTAGCAGATTGGTCAATTAACCTTATAATCTACCTAGTAACTTCCATCACTACCCTGATTGGTTGTTCCTGTGCCCTTTTCTTCAATAGGTTTGATAGAATGTAATACCTCAAACATAGAGAAACGCACGCACGCACGCACGCACGCACACACACACACACACACACAGCTTGTCACGCTTTGTATTTTAATCAACAAGACTCACTACCTTTGACTGACTCCAGTGGTTTCCACAGTAAAGGCAGAAAGAGATTGAGAGACAAAGATTCACTTTCATGTTGAGTGATTTTCTACTAAATATTTGGCTGCTTTGGCAATAACACTGCATGTCCAAACCCCTACAGGCTAGATGAAACAGTCAGTCATATCGTGTGTTGTATTTTATGCATCAGGACACACCGCTTCGGAATTAATCCAGATTATCACAGTGAAAAGATTGACAGGGAGACTAAGAGAACGAAAGACTAGTGGGTTGAGAGAGAGAGGGAGCGCGTGAGGGTCTGACGAGTCGTTTTTCGCTCTTCAGCTACCAGGACATATACGGGGCAGAGCATCTATTCTTCAGTACAGCAGTAGTACTATACATTCAGGTACAGAGCTCTGTGTGCTCTCATTTGTGATTTGGTGTTTTTTTTGTTGCTTTGTGGCAGTGCAGTGGAGAGGTTGGGAAGGGGAGGGGGTAGAGGGAGGAGTGTGAGAGTGATTTAGTGTGCGCCGGGAAGATGGGTTGGTTTCGTGTCTGGAGTCACAATTTAGATTTAGCAGAGAGAGGGAGAGAGAGAGACAGAAATGATGTGGAGAACGAGAAACAGAAAAGAGAGAGACCGCAATCAGAGAGAGGTGGTAATCAATTTCTAGAGTGTCTGTCTGACTGAGAAGAGGCTTTGGACTAGGGCCATGGGGAAATAGAACAGAATTACTCAAGACCTGGGTTCAAACAATATCCAAAATCATTTCAAATACTTAATCGGTGCTTAATTGAGCTTGCCCACATCCCACACTTGCTGCATTCCAAACAGGGTAAAACAAACTATCAAAGTGTTTGAAAGAGTTTGAATACCATTCAAAAACAGGTCTGCGGTGGACTGGATCATCATCTTGCTACTTCCTGACTTTCTGGGTTAAATTTACATTGCTTGAACTCTGAGCACAGGGAGACATTTAACTGGGTTTAATGACCCACCTTAAGTTTGTATAGTCTTTAGTTTGCTAGATGTCACAGGTGTTTCATGTGTATGATTTTGTTTAGCTTCTGTTCCCATTCATGTACGATGCCGTTAACTTGCTTTTGTTTTTTTGGACAGAATGATCAATGAGAGATAAGGAAATAATCACAAAGAGACATAATTATTTCATAAATCTAACATCTTGTAATCTCTTAGCTGACTCAATCTAAACATCAATCTTCGGTAATTTATTCACAATGAAATCAAACCAACCGGTTGTTTTTGTAATCTGACCAAGTAGCTGCATGTTCCTTGAAAGACGAACGACCACAGTGATGGCTATGTAAGTTTATCAGGGTGTTTTATTGACTACATTCTATCATGTTGATGACAGTAGGCCATCTGGAGGTTCATTAGTGCTAAAAACGTATTTCTTGTTGGGAGAAGCACTGAGGTTGGCTCTTAATTGGCAACTTAATATTGAGCCCTTCTTGACAGGAGAATCAGTAGACTTGGTCACAAAGATAGCGCACTCTATAGGGCTTAGGGTGTCATTTGAAATGCAACCAGAACTCTATAGTGCCCTTCTTCTGAGCAGAGGTCAATTGTAAATTGACAATGTGTACTTAATTGGGAATAGGATGATATTTGTGTTAGTCCTTTGTTGAGGAGAGCCTGAAGATGTAGCACTAAATGTTGTGTTTTCACCTTCAGCACAACATCAGTCTTCATGACTGATCAAAGCAGACACTACAGCTGTTCATACAACAGGTGGTACCTAGCCCTGCATAACACCTGTAACCTGACACACACACACACACACACAGGTTTGAGATTGGACTGCACCCTTTCAGATTAATAACAGCAGAACATTACTGCAACAAGCAATGATATCCTTAAATAGTGCCAGTGTGTTGGCAGACATTTGATAAACATTCTATGAGGACGTTAACGCCCAATCCGAGTTGCAATAAAGCAAACTTAACGTTAACTGTTCTGATATTTCGCACTGAAAATGGTAAACTCCCAACAGCCACACAGGATCAGTTGTGATTGCTGTAAGGCTCAGTCATGTGATAAAAACGCTGCTGGAACCTGGGCTAAGTTCACTCTCCCCCTGACAGTTTCTGCAGCAATCCATTCCCAAAGGGAAGTCAACTATTTAGAGCATGTTTTGACTACAAACAACTGTCCTGATGACTAATCCACTGGAATAACGTAATACATAATATTAATGTTACAAAGTGGTGGTTAGGGTTAGTTTAACCTCTGCAGACACTACTTGATTTTGCTATCACTTTAGGTAAGTGAGAGATACTGGGACGTCAGCACAGCAGGAAACAGGAATCGCTAGGTGTACTATGGTAGATACAGTGGGAAGATCAAGTATTTGATACACTGCTGATTTTGCAGGTTTTCCTACTTACAAAGCATGTAGAGGTCTATAATTTTTACCATAGGTACACTTCAACTGTGAGAGATGGAATTAAACAAAAATCCAGTAAATAACATTGAGTGATAATAAATAATTAATTTGCATTTTATTGCATGACATAAGTATTTGATACATCAGAAAAGCATAACTTAATATTTGGTACAGAAACCTTTGTTTGCAATTACAGAGATTGTATGTTTCCTGTAGTTCTTGACCTGGTTTGCAGACATTGCAGCAAGAATTTTGGCCCACTCCTCCATACAGACCTTCTCCAGAGCCTTCAGGTTTCGGGGTGTCGCTGGGCATTAAGGACTTTCAGCTCCCTCCAAAGATTTTCTATTGGGTTCAGGTCTGGAGACTGGCTAGGCCACTCCAGGACCTTGCAATGTTTCTTACGGAGCCACTCCTTAGTTGCCCTGGCTGTGTGTTTCGGGTCATTGTCATGCTGGAAGACCCAGCCACGACACATCTTCAATGCTCTTACTGAGGGAAGGAGGTTGTTGGCCAAGATCTTGCGATACATGACCCCATCCATCCTCCCCTCAATACGGTGCAGTCGTCCTGTCCCCTTTGCAGAAAAGCATTGCCAAAGAATGATGTTTGCACCTCCATGCTTCATGGTTGGGATGGTGTTCTTGGGGTTATACTCATTCTTCTTCTTCCTCCAAACACGGCGAGTGGAGTTTAGACCAAAATAAAAATAAAAAATTCTCATCAGACCACATGATCTTCTCCCATTCCTCTTCTGGATCATCCAGATGGTCTTTGGCAAGCTTCAGGTGGGCCTGGACATGTGCTGGCTTAAGCAGGGGGACCTTGCATGTGCTGCAGGATTTTAATCCATGTCGGTGTAGTGTGTTACTAATGGTTTTCTTTGAACTGTGGTCCCAGCTCTCTTCAGGTCATTGGCCAGTTCCTGCTGTGTAGTTCCGGGCTGATCTCTTACCTTCCTCATGATCATTGATGCCCCACGAGGTGAGATCTTGCATGGAGCCCCAGACCGAGGGAGATTGACCGTCATCTTGAACTTCTTCCATTTTCTAATAATTGCGCCAACAGTGCCTTCTCACCAAGTTGCTTGCTTTTTGTCCTGTAGCCCATCCCAGACTTGTGCAGGTTTACAATTTTATCCCTGATGTCATAACACAGCTCTCTGGTCTTGGCCATTGTGGGGAAGTTGGAGTCTGTTTGATTGAGTGAACAGGTGTCTTTTATACAGGTAACAAGTTCAAACAGTTGCAGTTAATACAGGTAATGAGTGGAGAACAGGAGGGCTTCTTAAAGAAAAACTAACATATCTGTGAGAGCCGGAATTTTTACTGGTTGGTAGGTGATCAAATACTTTATAATTATATAGCAAATTGATTATAAATCAACTATTTGCTTTATAGCAAATTAATTATAAAAAAATCATACAATGTGATTTTCGGGATTTTTGTTTTAGATTCCGTCTCTCACAGTTGAAGTGTACCTATGGTAAACATTACAGACCTCTACATGCTCTGTAAGTAGGAAAAATCAGCAGTGTATCAAATACTTGTTCTACCCACTGTACCTTTAAATGAAAGGTGATACATTTTCTAGGATATACAAAAGACACCTAAAAAGCTCATCATAATTCTCATAATATGCAGATTTTTATATTTTAAGAAAATGCCTGTATAGACAGTATTCTGCTTTTGTGGGTGGCGTGACATACAGTGGTCTGTCTTTGTTTTGTTACGTGAGTTCTGTACTGACATAGTTTGTGTGCAATCGGTTGAAACTTGGTTTGATTGTGAACTGTGCTTTTTCTGTTTTATTGACGTTTTAGAAGAAAGGGTAATGTGATATTGATTTTGGTCATTTCTTTACGTAGTATTGCCACTTCTGCATTATTAGTGTACTAATTCTTTTTTTATTAGAAGTTTTAATTTATGTTCTCTTATTATGCTACCATATTAGGCGGTTGACCTAAACACTGGGATAGTGTACAGTGTTAGTCATGTGAATAAAACAACCTCTCTTGTTATTGTGAATTGTTTACATTTTAGTGAAAAAAAATCTAAAATGATTCGACCGTACCTACCAGAATAATAAACGGAAGAACCCCAATTGTCATTACTTTTACCAGATGACATGTAAATACTATTTACTATTTTCACACTCTATAACGAGAAGCTCTTGCTGGACTAAAGATATGTGGTAAGTCTCAACATGTGTGCATTGACTTTCCCTTGCCCTGAAAGGTGCACAGTATATACTCATTTGCTATGTTCTCTACCTGGTAACTAACATGATGCTCTCTATCAAATTAGTCCAGTTGCTGGTAATAGTCAAATGTTTCAGGGGCCAGTGTGAGTTTTTAGTAGATTCCGAAATGAACTCAAATTTAGGAATCAACCCAAAAGTTTGATGGGCCAGTGTGAGTATTTAGTTGATTCCCAAATTAACTCCAATTAATTTTTATTCTGATTCTGTTTATACATGGAACAAGAACCAGCTTTCATATAAAATCACTCACTTCACATCAATACTTGCTTAGTGAGGCAATGTCTTCGTGAGGAGTATCTGTCAGGAAATCATCACCGGATGACCTCGATAAATACAATGAATCTCAGACACAAATCTGGCCATGATTCCTATTCATCTAGATCAAACTAACGCAGTGTAAAAACTGTCCAAGTTCTTTTGTGAATGTGCTTTCTATTCAAGAAAGCTATGGAAGAGTAGTTGTTACCTTGGTAAATGTGCTTTGAGCAAAAATGGATTCCTGCTGCCCACACTGGATAGTGTGTATTGATGGCTATATACATTTTGGCCTTTCTCTGAGATCATACAGTGAGCTAGAATACGGCTCAGGTTAATCATGAGAATTTTCAATGGGTTTTCAGAAAATGTCTCAGGCCACCACCTTTAGAATTGCAATGGTGGGCGCTAATGATCGAAATGCTAAGATAATCCTGTTATTCTTGAACGTTAATGTTTGTCATGTATGGTTGGTGCAGCCTGTTCTTCACACCTCTACCTCACACCCTACCTCGAGTATGTGGTCAAAAGGGGGGTCTAATGAGCTTCTCAGGACTCTTGCTTGTTTAGGACAGACAAAATATAACAGTTATTTTGAGGATTCTGTGTGATTTTACACATGAATCCTCTTTGTCAACAGACGCCTATATACAAACGCCAGTTCCAAATTCAAATACTTTGTTCACATCACATGCGTACCTGCATGCCAACTGTATACAGAACAATTTAATGCATTTGTTTGCAGACAGGCGTCATCATGACAATATAGTTTGTTCACCCAAACCTGTATAGTTATAAGACATCATTATATGTATAGTCATTTGATCCAAACTCAATCATTTGTTATTAAAATGTATGGTTCTCATACATCAAGGCTAACATGGTCGCGAAGAAGTGGAGGCTATATTGCCTCTCCTTGCCTCATCCAGCCTTTTCTTTCCCCAAAGAAAGTATCATTTCATATTCATTTCATATGCATCAAACTACCTGATTAAGCTTTGGAGTTGCCGTTTAATAAAGCACCGGTTCTGACCAAAATGTGCAATCAGTGACTGGTAAGTGCTACAACTGATGTGACATCTCTTTAAAAAGCACCACCTTGTCCTGCATATGTGAAGAAGAATTTAAATTGTCCCCTGGAAACACCGCTGCCAGAACCTTGGACTAGAGGTTAATTCCATAAGCTGGACAGAAAAATCAAGAACCAACTGTCTCTGGGCTGGTCGTTATTCCAATTCTGGACACAAAATGTCCAAAAAGTTTCCCACTTGATTGACATCTGTCATCTTCACCCCCAGAAGGTGAGTTTATCACCATTATATCATGGATTGAGTACATTTGGATCAATTTGGGGGGGATTGCGCTCGACAGAGGGGATCATTGCATGGGTGATTTGTTTTTCTAGTTTTCTTTACACTTAAGTCTCCACACTGTGATTGGTCAGACCTTTGCGTACCAAAGCCTGTTCTCTAATAGTACAGTTCCACCCTCCCTTTCGAAGCAAGCAATTAGAAGTATGCGAACACAGCACTTGAGACAAATGGTTCAATGTGCTAATCAAATGAGGTAAAAAGGAAGCTTAAGACAAAAGAGGGTTTTTATGCCTCCCCCGTTACAGAGGAGAGAAGGTTTTTCCAGCATACAGTAACCTAAAATGCCTGACTAACAGAAAGTGATTGTTTTGGATTACACTTTGATCTGCTCATTTGTTGCTGGTCTGAACAGCCTCCCCGCTTCACATGTGATCAAGTGTGATCTCCACTCTGAGAGTAGCTGGTTAACTATGATTGGATGGTCGGGTTTCTGTGGGTTGGTGAAGGACACTTTTAAAATAGATCGATGGTTTTGTTCTTTTTCGGTGTGCTTGGATCTGGTAAATCTACTCAGGGCAGGTTCTAGTCTTTTAGAATTTGATTTCAACACCCGTCAGGTCTTTAAAGGTTTATGTAATAAACATTTCTATAACCAACACATATCTGAGCAAACATATAATGTACACATAAGCATTTACAGACTACAGAGGGGCTCTGTGAGCATCAGGTTGCTTCCATCCTGAACATTTCAAAAAAGCTGGTTCATAAGAACAAAGTCAAGGAACAGACATTGGGGACAACAAAGCTACAGACCGGCAGAGGGCGAAAACGACTGTCCACTGGCCGAGATGACCGCCAGCTCACGCAACACTCGCTACTTACAAGTTCACAATCTCTCTCCATATAGGCAGCTCTATGTGTCTAGGAGCCACAGTCAGGGCCTGACCGTAGAGATGCTTATAGGTGCCTCTGTGCTCCTCTTTTGATTGTCCCCAATTAGAGGCAGCTGCCCCACGTTGCTTCTATTTGGGGACCCTATTTAAGTTGCCTTTTTGGATCTTCAGTTTGGGGTTCATTGTTTGTGCTGGATGCACTTCCGTTCATGGTTTACCTCTCATTCTGTAGGTTGTTTTGCATTAAGCTGTCCTAATAAAAGGATGTTCTACAGATTTAGAGCCGTAGTTCAAGAAAAAGGGTACTGCTTTAACCAATTGCATTGTTTAGATGTGTAATGGTGAATATTTGAAATGTATATATTTATATAATTTAGGACACTCCATTAGTCGAGCGAACCTGATGTCGTCATCAGTGTTTGATTTAGTGGGAAAGAAAGAGTCTACAGAGAAAAACTGCTTTTTATTTTTATTTTTAAAGTAAACTATCAAATGAAGAACCTTGTAGACCCGTTTTATTCACACCAGACTCATTGCTTCAGATAGACAACTGTGGTTGCATTTTTTCAAGCTGCACCACTACATAATGCTCTGCCTCTCCACCACGACAACTAAAATGTCCAATCTCTAGTGGTCACATCACCTAGAATATGTACAGAGATCTATTACAAAAATAAATAACAATACAGATAAAAATAAACTATTAAGCTACTAATGGCCTGCAAATACTCAGTGAACATTTTAGTAAAACTGTCTAAAACCAACTTAGAATAACATTAAATAACAATGATAACTGTCCTCATCAGGAAAGTAAAAATATGCAAAAAAATCATTCAGCAATGCATTTAGTACTCCTTGTTTTGTTCACTGAAAGTAAATAAAGTTAAAACTTTCTTGTGCTATTGGTTACATTTTATTTTTTCCATTTCCATCTGTAGATGTTCTAGACAGAGTAATACTATTAGCAATCTTTCAGCAAACGTCAAACAAACTATCTGTTGATAAACAAATGCTTGTTACGGATAGGTTTAAAATAATGTTTAGGGTTGGGTTTAGGGATACAATAAAGGTTAGGATATAGGTAAGGGTTAGGGTAAGTAAATAGTTAAAATGTTAACTAACGCTACAGATTGTCTGTAGAGCATCTGCATCTACAGGCAGTTGGGACTCAAAATGAAGTCTTACCGTGCTATTAATAACAGTAAGCACCAAGGGACCCGTGAGAAGCAAATATTTCTTGGATTTACAAAACACAGTTAAAATAAGGTCTGTTACATATTTATAAATAAATCTACCAACAATAGTGCTGGGTGTTGATGATAACTCTTTGCTCTTGTCTCCAAAGATGTGCCGTCATTACCTGCAGCAGAAGTAAAGGGAACAAAATATTAAACACTTGTTTTCTACATGGAACATTTTCTTATTTTGGATGGCATGTGTCATATTTGTAAATTATAAACTGGGTTGGTTGAGTGCTAGATGATAATAGGCTGAAAGAAGTGATATATCAGAGTGTGTGACCAAAATAAGTACTACTTTTTACATTGTAACCAATGTAAAATAGCTGTAGGAAAGCTTAGAATTTGTAGTATATGGCTAATAAACCATGGCTATTTGTACCCCCCACAGCCATGGTATATTAGCCCAGCACTCTGTATACAGTCATCCTTAAGAAAACTCCTTAAGCATGACATATGCCTATAGGGTTTGAACCTTCAGTGCTAATTGGTGTCACATCAGCACCGCCACAAGCACAGTCCTCCAGTTCCCAGCACACCACGATTCCCAGTTGCCACGATCGTTGTCTCCCGTTTATTGAGTGCACCTGTTAGGATTGTTCTTCACTTCTATTTAGGTCACCTCTGTCACTGATTCATTGTTGAGTATTACTTCGATCATAACCCAGGTCACTCTCTGCCTCAGTTATTTACCCTGCTTCCCGTTTGTTATACCACTCCAAGTCGTGTTATGTGTTTGCCCAAGTTTTGGTTTATTAAAACTTTTCTTTGTGCACTTGCATCCTGAGCCTGCAGCGTCATTTGTTACAATTGGCTAAAAGCAGGTGGTATGTTTAACCAATTAGTCATGACAGGGTGTGTAACAACAGATGATATACAGTATACAGTATATGGCTGGTAAATATACCACAAATCCATTGATGCCTTATTACTCGTATGAGCTGATTACCAATGGAAACATAGCTTTTTTATAATACCCCTAAAGTCTCATTAACCGTGTGTTCCAAAGCTTTTGACCTGCTAAATGGACAGTGGAGGCAGGTGAATACCTTTGAGCACCCAGGAAGATTCAAAATGTATTTATAACCTGAGGAAAAAGCATTCTGTGAAATGATGTTTCACACCCATATGATTTATACAGTTTGATTACTTGCATTTTAGACTTGTGCAGTTTTCACACTTCAGTGATAATCTACCCGATTACTGCAGTATCAAGTAAGATTGGAGGCCATTCATACAGCTGGGGACACTTGAGATTTTAGGGCAGAAATGTTCTGGTGCAGGGCATCTAATAATCAATCTCTCTACTCCAAATCATTTCTCTACTTACTAGTAGCAGTTTATAAGGATGCACGACTGTATGTGGCTGCAATTTCTATCGGTAGTCTAGTACATTCATCTGGGATATGCTGTCTAAATTACAGTAATACAATATGAGACATTTTTGTGTGCGATAAATCACAACTTATTTACGTGGAGTATCTATTAGGCCAAAAAAGCCAGTGAAACACTGTGCTTGGAAGCACCTGTGTGACTTTGAAGCTGGTGAAATAAATATTCTACCAGCGAATTCAAAGTTGTTAATTTTAGGCCCTGGAAATGATACATATACAAAGATAATTTGACAGGTAGATACCTGGCTTTACCCTTTCTTAGCCTGATGCTGTATCTAGCAGTTTGCAAGTGCTTTCCCCAGCGTAAGATAGAAGCTTCTAGTCTCGTGAGCTAAAGATGTCTTGAGCCCTTACTGATTGACTCAACGCAGACAAAAGCAGTATGTGGACAACTGCTTGTCGCACATCTTCCACTCATTTGGGAAGGCTTTCCATCAGATTTTGGAACACTGCTGTGGGATTTGCTTCCGTTCAGCCAAAAGAGCACAAGTGAGGTTGTGCTATTAGCAATGCTTAATCTGTAAATGGGACCACTTTGGGGCATGAGAAAAAGATTGATCCAGTCAGCATAGATGTGCTTGAACTCATCATCTTTTCACTTGCTCCAACAGCTTGACATGCGAAGGGAGCAAATCATCGCAAAGGAAGCACATTGGTAGTGTGAAATACCGCAAAACACATAGCTAAAACATTCACAATATGGAAGAACACTTGTCAGGTCCTGTCTGAATGGACCTCTCGGCATCTTTTTGCACCTGGGGGTTACAGCCAGGGCCTGATCACAGGGGTGCCTCTAGGCATCTCTGCGCTCCTGTTTTTGTTTTCCTCAATTAGAGGCAGCAGCACTGCATTGCCTCTTATTAGGGAACCTATTTAAGTTGGCCATTTTGCCTTTTGTATTTTGGATCATTGTTTGTTTCTCTCCTTTCATTGTTTTGTGCTTAAAAATAGAATGATGTTCCCTCCATCGCTTGTGCCTCGTATCCTGCCCCGTGACAACACTCAATAACAGACACCGGGGATCCAAAGGCAATACTGAGAGGTGCCTGGTCCTTTTCCAGCCAGATCCGGTTCAAATGAAGCTCTGGATATGAGTGCTGGCTCGCAGTTGCTGTTCTAATTCATGCCAAAGGGGTTTAATGGGTTTGAGGTCTGGGCCTTTTGCAGGTCAGTCAACTTTTTCACACTTATTGTAACAAACCCTTTCTTGATGGACCTCGCTTTTTACAGAGGGATGTTGGACCTATTGGGGGCCCGGTTTCATCAGCTCCCCCACAGTAAAAGGGGGTTAGTTCCATTGTGTCAGAAGAAACCCTGACAAAATCAGTTTTCAGTTGGAATTTTAACTATAGACCAGGAAGGAGCAAATACAGCGCTGCATCTTCTTGTAACCATATGATTAAACTTAAAAACGTTAGATTTTCTCTAAAATGTAAGACTGCATGCCATCTACCAGATGAATCTTGTGTCTAGTGTGGCCTACCACTAATAAATATAACCTAAGGACAAAGAAAATTTGAGTACATTTGGATTGCATAATTCCTTTGACCTCTAATTACTGCCTTCCAAATATCTCACAACTGAGATGTTAACATTTTTGTGTTCTAAGAATCAGGTTGTGGGTTCCAAATTCCAGAAAGAGGTGAAGAGGTGACTCTGAGACTCTGGCCTATTTATCCAACCTTCCTCTGTCCACTGTCTGTGTTATTTTGCCCATCTTAATCTTTTCTTTAAATTTGCCAGGCTGAGATATTGCTTTTTCTTTGCAACTCTGCTTAGAAGGCCAGCATCCTGGAGTCACCTCGTAACTGGTGATGGTGGGACTGGTGTTTTGCGGGTACTATGTGATGAAGCTGCCCGTTGCGGACCAGTGATGCATCTGTTTCCAAAACTAGATCCTCTTGCTCAGTTGTGTACTGGGGCCTCCCACTCCTCCTTCTATTCTGGTTAGAGACTGTTTGCTCTGACCTGTGAAGGGAGTAGCACACAATGTTGTATGAGATCTTGACAATTTCTCACATGAAGTAGCCTTCATTTCTCAGAACAAAAACTAGGCTAATGATCTACAGAAGAAAGTTATTTGTTTCTGGATATTTTGGGCCTGTAATCAAACCCACGATCGTAGATTCGCTAAATACAAATCTTGTTTTAAAATGGCCGGTTTTATTACTTCTGTAATCAGCACAACAGTTCTCAGCTTTGATAACATTATTGCAAAGGTTTTTTCTAATGATCACATATAATTTTTATATTATAAATTTGCAAACACAACATGCCTTTGGAACACAGGTCCGATTTTTGCTGATAATGGGCCTCTGCATGCCTATGTACTTTAGATTTTCCATGAAAAATCTCCCATTTATAACTACAATTGTCATGTGCAACATTAATAATGTCTACACTGTATTTCTGATTTATTTGAAATTCTTTGAATTGACCAACATTTCTTTTCCTTTGAAAACGAGGACATTTCAAAGTGACCCCAGACTTTTGAACGGTACGGTGCATTTGTCTAACACTTGAACAGAATGATAACACAATTTTCTGCTTCCACGGACATGCTACAGGCGTGCCCTTTAATCCTAATTAACTGCTTACTTTCGGGTAGGTTTTAGCCTTTTAGCCCAAGAATGTTTTCTACCTAAGTGTTTTAATACATTAAAAACACTTGAGAAATGATCGATCGATTTACTACACTATACGCATTAACACAGCTAGCAGACCAAATGCATGGCAAGGACATGCTATGCTAAGCTGTACTGTGTAAATAGAGAGGAATAAATATTAGAAGCTGAACCTATGAAAAAATAAAAATAGTCTGATATATTTTCGATACTTTATGATGAAATGGAAAAGTATGAAATGTTAAAATGTGAAGTCAAAGAGGTTTGTGCTTCACTGTGTGATTCCGTCTGCACTGCTACCAAAGCCACATCAATAGTTAAAAATGTGTCAGAAACAAGCTCTGGCTGTTCAATAAATGGAACCCTATTTCCTATATTTCTCACTACTTTGTCCAGTGTCCAGTGGTCAAAATATGGAACACTTCCCGGAATACCCGTTTGGGATGCACCTTCTGTCTTCTGTGGAGGTGCAAGCAGACGCCAAAGGCAGGCTTAAAATGTAATCACTACACCACAGTGGGAGACAGACCGATCTGACGAGCCAGGGTGGGACGGTATTCATGAAAGCTGTCTCACTGGCAGCCTTGTTGTACGTATACTGTACCTGTCTGCCTGTAGCCATGTGCCTGTCTGTCTGTACCAGTCTATCTACCTGTCGGTCTACATGTCCAGGCTGTACCAGCCAGTCTGTACCATATGCCTATCCGTCTACACCTTTCTGTCTACCTGTCTACCTGTTCCTGTCTGTCTGAACCAATATGCCTATCTATTTCTATTTGTCAACCCATCTCTACCTGTCTGTTAACCCATACCTGAGGAGAGAGAAGAGAGATAAAATGAGATCGATTCAGAAGTCAGAGCTTTGTATCACAGCATTAACAGTCTATCGGACGAGCAAGTCATTGAAGCTACCCGTCGGCTGTACCTGTTGGCACAGGCCAAGCGGGTCTCAGCCGCAGGCTGGTACAGTAGCATGATGTGCCGAGTAGAGGCCCAGTGACTCCTAGGGCCACTAGGAGCCGCGCGGTCAGCCTTAATGATGACTACAGCCTATAGTGCCTCTGTGGTGTCGGACGTAGTGCTTTAATGATATACACGTAGCATCGGTGGATGTGGAGACACAGTAGATAGATCAAGGAGACTCTCTTAAGAGCTCCCTGTATCCACAGCATCACCCAACCACCCTGACATCAATACCATCCATGAGGATTAGCTCTGTTAGCCCACATCCCAAATGATTCCCTAAAGTGCACCACTGCTGCTCGGAGCTAGGTCAAAGAAATGCACTAGATAGAAACAAGTGCGCACTTGGGGATGAACACCAGGACAGTGTCTGCATAGCGTCTCTGCTCAGCAAACCTCCTCATTTACGCAGCAGGCTTCAATCACTCCCCCAAAAGAGGCGTTCTATACAGCGTGATAAGACAGGGCGAGAGAGAGAGCGATGATGAGTCATTTGATGTCCGGCTTGGTCTATGTAATCATTCACTGATAACACGCTCTCTGAATGTAGCGGATTTGGAGATGGAAACTGCTTCCCAAATAGTGCCCTATTCTCTTTACAGGGCACTTTGTCCGACGGGACCGTGGTCGAAAGTAGCGTACGGCACCATACAGGGGGAGTATACTTTTTCTGGGTGCTGACAGGAACTCCTTTACTCTCCCTCATTATTGGCAATGCTTTAGCTGTAGCAAGATGACGTAGATAGGAGTGACATGCAGTCAATAGGGGATGAAAATGAAAGGGTGGCTGAAAGAAAAGGAGAATAGCAGCCTGTGAGACACATGACGGAGCTCTTATTGGATTATTTTAACAGTCTTCAATACAGTTCTGGTAGCTTAATTTGACAATCTTGTTGTGGTCTGAATTTTCCTGCTGAGCTGGATATACTAAGTGCATTCGAGGTAAAAAAAAATATTCTAAAGTTTCGAATTACCATTTAAATGTCAGACCTGATTTGCCCTAACGTATAATTTACAGCGTATAATTGAAACTTAGAAAGTACACAGTACACAGTAGTGGTACAAAATGTGGGTAAATAATACATTTCTCCGGATCATTTTGATATTACAAATCATTCATCAATGTAATCAAAGATGTACTGGATTTTTGAACAGTATTAATTAATTGCATTTGATGCAAAGCTACTAAAAAGGAAGGCCTGGTGTGAGTAATGAATCAGGTTATTAGTCTAAAAAAGTCAGTCATTTGGACTGAACACCATTCCACCAAATGATTGGCAAACAAATCATTATAATTAATTAACACAAGTAACCTCTCTCCTCTCTGCATGACTGTGGTCTTTCCCTCAGGTTCCTTTACTCTCTGTGAAGCAATATTTTAAATGATAATTTATTGGCATGATAAAAATATTTTCTGAATGAATAAACAAGTAAATTATTTGATTTTGGGGATTTACAAAATCTGCTCTTATTTGATTTTGGGGATTTGCAAAAACGAGTCCCTCACAGTTTACTAGCTAGTGTTGTGGAATTTCACATAGACATTGACAGATTCATAACACAGACACTTTAATTTACAAAGTATAGCTGAGTCATTTAATACGTTTTAACATGCTGCATGGAGAGTCCAAATGCAAGGAATCTCACGAATGACCTGATCCCTCCTTATATAGAATATATCATTGTAATCTTAACCAATGGCAGTTAAGACAATGACTCTACTATGTATTACTTCATGAGGCCCAAATAAGGACTTTAGACAACAAGGCACTGAATCTTGCCAGACAGGGCAAATGGTACCACAGGAGGTAGAGGAGGTAACACAAGGTCAGTATAAATATATGTTGGGTATAAAGTGGGGAGCAGGTAAAGGAGATACAGGAGGTAACACAAGGTCAGTATGAATATCTGTTGGGTATAAAGTGGGGAGCAGGTACAGGAAGGGAGTCGCAGAGTTATATGACAAAGGGGACAGTAGAAACAATGGACCTCAAAACCTTGGCCTGATTATCTAATTATTCAATAGGCTTCTATGCAACAAATATAACATATCGAAAGGATTCTAATTGAGAGGCTAGATAAGTACGATTTCTCCCACACTAGCTAACTAGCCAATAGGATAGCTTGAGGTTCAATGCATCCCTGGGTTAAATGCCCCCCCCCCCCCGCTTGTAATTCTCCACAGAACAACCAAATGACTGCAAATTGTATTTCCACACCTTCCTTGGTTGGTATTATTCTTCTAGAAAATATTGCTGAATCATCCCAACTGAGAAAGTTATTCAACAAAAACGATTTTGATAGAAGTTGATCAAATTGTCATGTGATGTGCTGAAGTTAGACCCCTGAAATAGAAAGGCCTTAGGCTAAGTAATCCACCTGTTCAGATAAATATATATATATATTGAAATGCTGTTTTTGTGGTGATCATGTTTGGGGCTAAATGCCCCCTCTTCTTTGGGGCAAAATGTCCTTGGGTATATTTTACTCTGTAAAATAT
The DNA here is from genome assembly GCA_016801105.1 of Esox niger. Classification (NCBI taxonomy): domain Eukaryota; kingdom Metazoa; phylum Chordata; class Actinopteri; order Esociformes; family Esocidae; genus Esox; species Esox niger. The sequence continues at coordinate 20,664 of JACXGJ010003652.1, forward strand.
ATTGGTCAAATATAAATAAAGTAAGACAAAAAAAAACGGAATAATATCAAAGTTCAAGATATAGCCTAATATAAATAGTTTTGTTTAACAGCTAGTTTACTGAGCATATATTTACATCTACTATAATAGGTCTATCAACTAGCACTAATATTGAATGAATTTCTCAATATTATTGATTTATTGTTTTTAACTTAATATTTTTGCACGGCTAACAAAACATATGCAAGGTTAGTAATCAAAAGATATTTGAATCTGTAATAAATGTTATACATAGCTTTTTGCCTTTTGATATTGGGATGTGCAATGTCACGGTTAAAACTGTTTTCAGACTGGAATCAAAAATGAATTATTTTCAATGGTATAGATTACATGGATACAATTATTTAGATACCTAAATATGGAAAAAATCAAAATCTTAACTGGAGTTAAAAAGAAAACTTGTGGGCATTTTACCCCAATAGTAGGGTACAACACTCCATCTACATAGTTGCAATAAAATTGAATAATTCTACACCCTCAAAACAAAATCTGTATTTGTCTGAATTGAGTCACTATTTTCATATAAAAATCTTATCAAACATTGCTTTTTGTCGTCAGAAAATACAGATGTCCCTTAATGGGAAACCTTCTGCTGTGCATCTATTTTTTTTAAATTATATCTCTGTTTGAAGCCAGAGGAGCATCATGAATAATGGGGAAACTGGACACCGCAACAACAGGTTTCTTGCCCATTCTTTTATCTTAAACAGTGTTTATGTGAATTTACCCTCCACTGCAACCCAGCCGCTACTGTCCTGTAGGTTTTTAGCTCCTGTCCTGTTCCTGTAAAACTACTGTTATGTAGGTTTAAACTCCAAGCCTCTTTCTGGGGTCGGAGTACATTCATTTCTATGGCTCATTATTATGTTGCTTGTTTGCCCCTACATTTTCCCTTCCATGTTCAGATAGATGTGTCAAACAGATGTGTTACAGATAACGACAAACAAGCTGTTTGATCCACCAGTGCACTTTCCCCTGTGCCCCCCCCCCCGAACACTGAGAATTGCATCACTCACATTAGTCACCCATCTTCACCAGCTCTTCATGTTCACATCCTTTTCTCCGTCTTCTCTGCGTTGTTGTTGGAAACACGCGGGGCGCAACGTCTCGGTGTTCACGTCCCAACTGACGCCCTGTTCCCTGCACTTCTGTCAGACCGATCCCTCTGGATTAAGCCGTTGGGAGAGGGTGTCATTTGGAACGCCGTCCATGTGTTGACTGATCTCCGCCTTCAGCCCGGCGTCCCAATCAGATCTGGCTCATGCTGACATGAAAGGTTACGTTCAGCTCAGACAAGCAGAGGCTGGGGGGAGAACGGGGGGTTGGGGCGGGGGCCGTCTTTGAGTCGTGAAAGAGGGGTTCTCAGAGGGCTGACAGCCTGAGAGAAGGTGGAGGGAGGGAGAGAGGAGCCCTACAGGGAGAGGGAGGAGTCAACAAAAAAGTCTGAGCAGAGAGGCTCCCATAGAAGAAGAGGAGAAGCTAGAGGCTATTGAAGGAGAGGAGAAGCTAGAGGCTATAGGAGGAGAGGAGAAGCTAGAGGCTATATGAGGGTGCAGGAGGGAGAGAGCGAGAGGGTTTAGGGGTTTCAGGGGTTTCATCTCATCTATCTGTTGGGTTTGTTAGCCTGAGCCACTGCGGGCCCTATTCTTCTCAGCACATTGTTCTGCTCGTTCACTTTTTGACTCTTAGTTCACTTGTTGATCCTTGTTCTCCTTTTGACTCCTCGTTCTCTTTTTGAGTGTTCGTTCTCTTGCAGACTCCTCGCTCCCGTTTTGAGACCCCGTTCTTTTTCTTGCTCCCTGTTCTGTTTTTCACTCCCTGATCTCTTTTTGACTTTTTGTCAGGCTTTAATTAGACATTCACTGCTACTCTCACCTAGCGGGCTGCAGTGTGAGAGGCGAGCCAGCATAGTGCTTTTATAGCTCAACGGACAGCCATGCGCACTTCGTGACAAGCTACTTCAAGGCCTTGTGGTCAGGTTTTGAGCTTTCATCGGGCTGACATGCTCAGCTAGACCGAGCAACTCAAAGCCAGCGCCATTTTACAGCAGTAATGTGCCAGGTAAGGTCACGTGCCGTCCATATTGCTGTATTAAATTAGAATACATGACATAACAGACACAGCCAATGTGGATGGCTAATGCATTCCAGAGTAGCACTTCAGATTCTGCATGTAGAATGCAAGAGCATTACGCTTAAATGTTACCACCAGCTTATGGAGTTACTTTTTACAGCTCTGCTTTTTACACAATTACTGTACCGAGTTAAACATCTACAGTATGGAGTTTTGAGGTTAATAAAAAGTATGAGACATGGAGCAGGTGTTGTTGATGGAGTCAACATTTCACACATGCCACATACTGTACAAGAGGCTTCTTATCATCATTCAACAGTGTTAATTGGAAGGAGACATACATATGCCCTGACTAACATAGAAATGAAAAACTGAAATTCCTTGGACAAATGTTTGAGGTGTATCATATACATTTCGTCAAGTGGTATTGTGTGGATAAATTCACAGGTGAAGCCAAGCCAGGAAAAAAACAAGCCATTATTCATACACTAGGTTAAATAATTCATTTAATACATTGTGTCATAACTTCTTTCTAACTTTCTAACTAACCTTCTGGGGACAACAAGCCAACTAGTATAAATGACATGGAGTTAATCCCCTGTCCTGTCAGGCCCGAGGCATTACTTAAGATATTATTTAATCACTGATCAGCACAGGACAATTCAAGCAAAATATTCAAATCCCTGGAGCCATCCGTGGCATTTTCTGAGAAGGCAGATTTTAGCTAGCGAACCACCGAAGAATAACAACAAGACAACAGCATATAATAATTTGTTTCTGTCAATTAATGGTTTTATAATCCATGCCAAATGCTGTGGCATCTATCAAATAAATGTTATGGAGGCAACAAGTCATATACTTCTAGTGAGACAGCACCAGACACATGGCCTACACATAATGAAACAAAGATGAGACAGCACCAGAAACATGGCCTACACATAATGAAACAAAGATGAGACAGCACCAGACACATGGCCTACACATAATGAAACAAAGATGAGACAGCACCAGAAACATGGCCTACACATAATGAAACAAAGATGAGACAGCACCAGACACATGGCCTTCACATAATGAAACAAAGATGAAACAGCACCAGCCACATGGCCTACACATAATGAAACAAAGATGAGACAGCACCAGACACATGGCCTACACAAATTGAAACAGTGGGGTGCTATTTCATGACACTGGATGATCTTTTCTCTCACAGAGACTTAGCCACTTCCAATTGCAGGAATAGAATGAAAACATGAATAAAAAGAAAGTATTTGAATTTTTATTGGCCACATTTTGGGAAGCCTAGTCTCCCATGAGTACACACCACTGATTTTGTCATGTTATTAATTATGCTTGCTTGTTAGCTAGTTTTATTAATGGTTAGTGATGTTGTGCTGATAGCATGAAACTCCTTAGATAAGCACTGTTTTCCATATGAAATGTTTTAAGCAATATGCAATGTGCGAACTGCTGAATCCACTCGAGGAAAATGAATGAAGCTGGCAACACCTGTTGACAGATCTGGTGCTGGCAACCCCATTGACAACGACACACCTGGAGCGTGCCCTCCTAAAACAACTTCACAGAAGAAAGAGGGAAGAAGATCAACGATGCATGCTCTGGTGCTTCTCAACAGGATTGACTCCATTTCAGATATTCTGAGAAAAGCAAATTGGCTTCAAAAGCACTGGAATCATTAACGGAAAATACCTTGGCTAACCAAAAATTATTGAAGGTTTACACATTGCTTAACTTTTTTCACTTACGTAGCAACCATTTTGACTAAATGTTTGCAAGGTTCGCTGTTTATATTCTACCTGAATGCATGTCACTGCTTAGCGAACATATATAGAGGCTCACCAGCATTCACCCCTTAGACTTTTCCCAAAAAAATGTTAGGACATGAGATCCAAATGAATTTAACTATGAGGTTTTGCCACTGACCAAAACAAGAAAGTCTATAAGATTAAAGTGAAAATCTGAGAAGAGTTCTAAATTAATTACAGATATTACTATGACACACGTACTGTATATGAACTGTGGTCCAACTAATTGTCTTCACAAGTCACTATCAGGTTAAATACACCTGTCTCTGGAAGGTGAAACCAAACATGTACATGTAGCCCTTCACGTAACCAAACATATACATCTAACCTTCATGTAATTGAACATATACAGTACATCTAACCTTTCATCAAACCAAACATGTACATGTAACCCTTCATCGAACAAAAACATATGCATCTAACTCTATGCCTATCACTTCATGTAACCAAACATACACATCGAGCCCTTCATGTAACTAAACATACACATCGAACTCTTCATGTAACCAAACATACACATCTAACCCTTCATGCAACCAAACATACACATCTAACCCTTCATGCAACCAAACATACACATCGAACCCTTCATGCAACCAAACATACACATCTAACCCTTCATGTAACCAAACATACACATCTAACCCTTCATGTAACCAAACATACAAATCGAACCCTTCATGCAACCAAACATACACATCGAACCCTTCATGTAACCAAACATACACATCGAACTCTTCATGTAACCAAACATACACATCTAACCCTTCATGTAACCAAACATATATGTCTAACCCTTTATGTAACCAAACATATACGTCTAAACCCTTCATGTAACCAAACATACATATCTAACCTTCTAACCCTTCTGCTGCCACCGTAGGTACTCAAAACTCCTGAAACATGTAGATACTGTACTGTCCGATTCATAGCTGTGAAAGAGTTTTGGATAAAAAGATAGACCAAGAGTGGAGAAAGAAAATAAAGAGCAAATGAGAGAAGGACAAAGAGAGAGTAAGGAGTTGGACAGCCAGAGGGATAGAAGGACTGGCTGACAGTGGAGTGAAAGAAAGGGAGTGAGATTGGGGAGACTAAAAGAGAAACAGATTGACGGAGACAAAGAGAGAAAAGATGAATCTGAAGAAGTGACTGGATATATTGTCAAAACGCACAACTAGGCAATTCTCCGTGCAATAACACTTCCCTCACGATGTTCCTGTTCAAATAACAGACAAATGAATCAATCCCGAGGACCAGGTGTTGCATCCTGTGCAGTGGAAAATATCAACAAAAATGGAGGAATTGATGAGTTTCATTCATAGTTCAACTTAGGGTGATTTCATGCTTGATAAATCCATCAGAACAAGGAGAATGGGGCGGTAACATGATTACCCCTGCTCCAGTCTAATAGATGGGACTCAGGGGAGACACGGCTTGCGTCCTAATTGGGGCCCTATTTCACTTCCCAGTGCACTACCTTTGACCAAATCCCTGTGCGCCCTGGCCAAAGGTAGTAAAGTGAATGGGAACGCTGGCTGTTTGGGGCATGGTCAAAGTAATCTAGCTGCATCAATTCCCTTGTTAACAGAAATATTTAACATTTTCACTGACATCCAAGAGTAGACAGAGACAGACAAACCCAAACACAGCAGCTGATCTTCTCATAGGCCTGGCCCTTCACTTCCTCATCTGTCAACTGAGGGAAGAATGTTTCTTCTCTTCTGTTTTTCCCCCTAACCTCTTCTCCAAATCAATTCATTTCAAAATGGCTTTATTATTATGTTAGGGCACCTTTGTTTTCATTGCCAAAGGAAGAAAGAATACACACAAATGTTTAAGAATACACACACATGTTTAAGAATACATACAAATGTTAATCAACAAATCATTATTTTCTAGAGGTTTTACTTAACAGATTAAATAGTGTTTGCTAGTGGGTCTGTGTGATCTGTCGAAATACATCATTGTTGTCATACCATAACGTGGACTTTTCAGAATTTTGGGTCAATCTGCTCTACTGTTTCTTACAGTTTCCGTTTCTCTCTTTTTCTTTATAATTTTCACTTGGTTTTTCTCTCACTCTCTACTCTGTCAACTGTCTATTTTGCTATCTGTGGCTCGGTGCAGGAACAACCGTAGCCCTCGTAGTCGAGGAACTCCACTGATTGTTGTAAAAGTTTGGCAGAGCGACAAGAGATTAGATAGCCATTATGTTTGGCACTCACAGCCAAGCAGTCAAGTGTGAGGGAGACAGGCGTGCACCTGTTATCATTGTTCTCTCACCTTAGCCGCTCAAAGCCTGAGTGCATTGCCAGATGTTCCAGAGCCAAGTTGTACAGTGATCCACTTTGAGATATTGTAGGCTAGTCAAGAGCATTAGAGACAGTTTGGTTTTTGTTTTGCTGTGTCACAAGCCAAGTTAGAAATGATGTCATTGGTTGCGTGTTTCAAAAGGACTGCATGCTCTGAGAGTATTTCTGAACCAGTGTTGGGACTTTTCCCCTTTAAATGCTCCAGGGAAATCAGTTTGGGAGTTATGAAGAAAACAGGTTTGTAAAAGGAGCACTTCACAATGGGGGGACCTTAGCTGGTGTGTTATGTCCGAGAGATTTCTTAGGCATTACGATTTCATTCACACGTGATTTGCCAGGAGTGAATAAATGTTATTTGCACACCAAAATCCCCACTGTTCAAAGTGGAGATCGAAGGGTGAATGAGTTCGTAAAAAATAAATGGAGTCAGGCTGTTTAACATTTTGCTTAAACTCCCTGTTGTGCCGATCGCGCTATGGATATATTTTACGTGTAGTTCCCGTTGTCCTTGATTGAGCCATCGGATGTCTATCAGCGATGATCCTTTGTGTTTGGGGTGGTATTAGTCTGCTATGAATTCGGAAACCTGTATTATTAAAAACAGACAAATTTGGAGGAAGTACCGAAACAATCAAATTCACTCGGCATGGAGTGGGTTTGCGAATATAAGTGTATTTGTAATATTTCTAATTTGCAATTAGTATGAAGTAATTGTGCTATAGTTCAATTGTTTTCTTGTTTATCCATAAATATAATATCAAGGCAATGCATAATCCAACAAACATTAGAAATAACTAAAAAGCTAACAATTTATGCATATTTTCTATTGCTTGTTTGGTATATTTCGAAAGATATGAACTGAGACAGCGAATCAACACCTTCAAAGAACCTAAGGAAAATCAAATGATCAATGCCATGCATTTTGATGTCCAAATTCCATTTTGCGACTAGTGGAGGCATTCTATCGGGGAACAAAACACACATAATATTTATTCTGCTATATCTGGTAGTACTCCTGACTCTGAGCAGTCACCCAAAATATTAGTGCTACAATCTACTTAATGATTAAAAGTTGTATATTAGTTTGGTCATTTGAGTTCATATTAATGTACCGGGCTTAAGTTGCATCATCTATTTGTAATATGACAGGTATAAGGGCATTTCCATTAATAAGGGGACAAATGTGACATCATGATAAACCTTTCAAAATGGTTTAAAAACATTAAAAGTCGATTTTCTCGAATGTTCACATGTATAGTTACAAAACATATCATGGACATAATGAAACCATAACTCCACCTCGGAATATCAAAACTGCCTCACTTGAAATATGACGCATGAAACACGGACACGGCACATTTTTGTCATGACTAGCAGTCAGATACAGGCTTTATTGAACTGACGTGGGAAGGAAAAGAGACAAACGATAACACTTATTTTCATTGTTGATTTAAAAACATATTACAAAAATAAAGCCTGCCTTGGTGCAATACGTTTGGTCTACATGGTAACGCTCAGCCACCATCATGCATTTGCAGCAGACGGGGATCTGTGAGAGTCCTTAGTCTGGAGTGTTGCCCCTTGAGCCATGCTGAAGAAGGCGCTCAGTGGGTTGGAACGTTTCAGGAGGGTGGCCATGTGTGTTAGCAAGACAGAGGTCCTGAGGTTGAATCTTGTAAGAGCTGGATCGGAGAGACGCGCTAGTCGCTGAGCAAGCTGCGGGACATCCTTTACACATTGTTGAGTGGCACTAGTGACCAAGGAGCTCGTGCACTTGCACATTTGTCATGTTATTGTTGACTGGCTACAATCTATTTTTGTCTTCTCGCTGCACATGGTTGTGTGCTCACTCTGCAAGCCAATGTTCGTTTGTCAAGTCTATGCACTTTTGTTTAAATGCATGGAGCTTGATACACTTGCACAATTTGGAGACCTGGATATGTTGAGATATGGAGGCATGCATATGGACCATTCTCCATTAAGCAATAACTGGTCAGTGAATGTATACTAAAGAAACATTATTACCAGTGGTTATTTTTGACATTGTACACATTACTATTATAATAACTGACCATCTAAAGTTGGGCATCACTTTTTCTTAGTTATCATGTTTGGTTCAGCAGACAGGAAATTCATGGGCAAAATTGGAAATGACTGCCAGGAGGCATTCTTTTTTATGCCTCCATATCTGAAAATCATTCAGGGCCAAGTATACCAAGTTTCATGTTTTTATGGAATCATTAATATGCAACCAAAAAGGTTTACTATATGAGTTCTGAATCATCTGCCAACAGATTGATATTCACACACCTGGCTGATGGCTGAGGGGGATGCCTTATTTAGAAGGAGCAGAAGCATGATATGTTACTCTTGC
>JACXGJ010003652.1:29387-50806 GCA_016801105.1 Esox niger
TTCCTTATATAGTGACACCCTATTCCTTATATAGTGACACCCTATTTCTTATATAGTGACACCCTGTTCCTTATATTGTGACACCCTATTCCTTATATAGTGACACCCTATTCTTTATATAGTGACACCCTATTCCTTATATAATGACACCCCATTCCTTATATAGTGACACCCTATTCCTTATATAGTGGCACCCTATTCCTCATTTAGTAACACCATATTTCTTTTATAGTGACACCCTACTCCTGATTTGTTGTGTAGTTAAGGAACTTTTTTATGCTGTCGATTAAAGTGTTATTTTCGGGATAAAGACAGAACATATAATCTCTACATTTATCAGGCCCTTTTTTCCAGGCTGAAAAAATGATAAGGAAAAATGAAAATTACATTTTAGCCTGATTTTACATTGAAATATCAGGAATCTAACCTTTCCATATGTATCAATGCAAATTCTATGTATACATTATCATATCATGATTTTGAGCCAGTTTCGCAGACACGGATTAAGTTTAGGTTCGGACAAAACAATTAAGTGCAATGGAAAGCTCCATTTAGCTCTTTTTTTGTCCTATACTTAATCAGTGTCTGTGAAACCGGCCCAATATGGACAACAAACACGTTCAAGTACTTAGCAAAGTCAGGATAGGTTTTCATGATGATCATTAATGTAGCCTATTTAGTAACAGTCTATAACAAAATAAAATTGGATTTGATAGATTACAATGCATTGGCCCATGTGAAACAATGTAAATACATTTCTACTGTATATTGTAGGAAGGAACCCGCTTTAATTTGTTCTGAGGGTTGTTAATTTAGAGTAGGTTGTTCTAATAATTGACACTTCACTTCATGAACAAATGATGCAAAGTTAAATACGAACATTAAAAACTGCTCTTTTTAGACTGGGACTAAATGTTATTTACATTTCCATCAACTAATGTTGCATTTAATCTGTCAATTTTAACATTAAGCTGCCACAAAGCCCTAAGCGGTCGATTGTGTTTCCTGTTTATGGCAGGCGCTGTTTCCACACAATGACTGTTTACAATCCTGGCACACGTTCATATTGTACCATGACTCAAACAAATGGCTGTCCAAATGAACGATCATGACAGAAACTTTGTAGGAAACAAACTGAACATCTGGCACAGTATTTCGACAAATGTTTTTCATAATTTTTACCACCTGCCAATGTGACAGGTAGATAAAATGTATAATTTCTTGTTACCAGTATGTACTGTAAACTATGTTATATGTTTTCTATGTGAAATTTGTTGAGTTAATTCATGTGTTAAGTAAAGAGGTAAGACATGTTTGGAAAAGGTTAAAATATATCTTAAAAGATTCAGGAAGTGTTAACTAGTACTTTGGTTTTCTGAATATAATTACTTTGTAAGATTGTGAATTTTCTCATACTGTCAAATCTAACAAAATTGATAAATCATGCCTGTGAGTGTTTGTTGTGGTGCTCTGTTGGTTTTCCTCGTTCACGATAAATGAGTAATAGATTTTTTTGTTATTTCATACACAAAAACTGTTTGTTGAAACCCAACAAAACTGTTTAATAATGTTAGTGACCATTTTGTGAATTCATAATATCTGAAAGTCATTTTATATTTCTCTTAAAGAAACCGCTACTTAAGTTTGAAGTTCTAGCTAGCATAATTGCGGCAAGGTTTAGCCACAATGTGTTGCAATATTGAAACATTTGCTTTGTAATTGCATTGAGTGCTTCTATGTGGAGAATTCTTTTTGACTTTATTAAATATATACACCATTATATTATTTATTATTAAGGGAAATATATAATTTAAATTATAAATAAAGAAATGAATAAAAAATATATAACATATTTAAAAATGTATTGTACAATTTCATATTTCACAATTTATTTCATGGTTGCAGTCATTGTGAAATTTGTCATTATTGAATCCGTCATTGAATCTGTCACTTTCATCCATCAAAGTTGGAAGGGCAGGCTCTACCGAATATTGTTTTTGATTGGTGAATCAACTTCATTGCCAGGGTTGTCATTTCTGCTTATTGTAAGTGACTTTTAGTTTCATTATGCATAAGGTTGCATGGACATTTTGTTTGATATGGGTTGCCTTTTGTTGGGCTTATGTTTTATCTTGACCATGAGGCAAACTAAAACTGAGTTTAAATAAAAGCTGTTACATCCCAATCTGCTGTCTAGCCCCGTTCCCTATTGGTTATATAGTCTCTGGACACAGCCCACATACATTTAATAATTACTACAACTTGTACCTAAAATGTTCAACCAGCAGAGCCCTCCGAGACTGGTTCTCTTTGAGGTTTCTCTCAAAATGTTGGTCCCTTTCAGAGAGTTTTTCATAGCCACTGTGTTTCAACACTGTTGCTGCTTTCTCCTTGGGGTTTCAGGCTTTTGTAAAAAGAAATTTGCAACAACTGCTGATGTAAAAAGGGATTTATAATTTGATTGTTTTATTCATTGAATAAATAAATAATTATTGAAAGGTAAAATTGGGGAAAAAATATCATATAAAGAAATATACCATTAAATATGTTGTATGTTTCTATTCATTCTTTTATTTATCATTTAAATGGTACATTTCCCTTTTCATTTCATTATTTAATGGTGTATATATTTATTTAATCAAGTCCATAAAATTCCTGCATACTACTAAGTCAGAAAAGGTTGTGCTCAGACATTTGCATACCCTGGCAGAAACTGTCACAACATGGCATTGGTTTTGAAAATATGTCTGATCATACAAAAAACTTTTATTTTATTTGAGGATATTGATCATATGAAGTCAGTTATTATCACATAGTTGTTTGGCTCTTTTATAAAGTGACAGCATACCCTTGAATGTTTGGCCTTGTTAAAGACGCACAAGATGTTTCACACAACTGTGGCATTTTACATTGAAATGTGTGTCTGTGTATAGTCAACAAGTTGGTTAGCCCTCATGTGGATGCACTGAGCAGGCTAGATGCTGAGCAATGGGAAGCAGAAAATAACTGTCCAAGCCCTGCATACCAAGGTACTGGAATTTCAAAGATGGAAAAGTATACAGAAAAATAGCCGAATCCTTGCAAATTCCAGTCAGTACTATCCAATCACTAATTAAGAAGTGGAAAATGTGGATCTCTTGATACCAAGCCAAATAGATAGACCAAGAAAGATTTATAACCTCAGGATAAATATAGGCTGCACTGGAAAAAGACAGTGGGGTTGTTTCAAGGGTCACAATACGAGAATACTTGAACCAAAACGAGCTGCATGCTTTAGTTGCCAGAAAGAAGCCTTTACTGCACCAATGCTACCAAAAAACCTGGTTACAATAGACATGACAACAATGGGATGCTCTTGGACTGTTCCATCATCTCCTGCTTTACCTGTCTCTCCAACAGTCATGAACTCATCCCGGTTCCCTTCATTGGTCTTGTCTTCAATCATTACTCACACCAGGTCCCAATTAAGCCATTAGTATGTGTTTAAATGTTTCTCCTTTGCTCCCCTCAGTAGTCAGGCATTGTTCCATGTTATGGTGTGTTTTGATGTTTACTTTATAAATTCGTTTGCAAGTGCTCGGTGTCTTCTGTTTCTTTGTGTTTGTTAAATATAGACAGCACCAACTACCACAATTGCCATCATCACAACCGTGACATGGACTTTCCTGCACAACAATGACCATCCAGTGGTTACAGCAGAAAAAGGTGAAGGTTGTGGAGTGGCAATCACAGTCTCCACATAATGCTGTGAGTGGTAGAAATCAACAACATACCACTTAAAATAATGCCGAATTGTAAAATGTTGAAACATAAATCATACTTATTACCAAACACTATTTACACAAGAAATTATGAGCTGTAATATTTTTTAAGTGGGTCGTGGCCTGGTCTTCCAGCATGTCAACAACCCGAAACACACAGCCAGGGCAACTAAGGAGTGGTTCCTTAAGAAGCATCTCAAGGTCCTGGAGTGGCCTAGCCAGTCTCCAGACCTGAACCCAATAGAAAATCTTTGGAGGGAGCTGAAAGCCTGTATTGCCCAGCTACAGCCCCGAAACCTGAAGGATCTGGAGAAGGTCTGTATGGAGGAGTGGGCCAAAATCCCTGCTGCAGTGTGTGCAAACCTGGTTAAGAACTAAAGGAAACCTATGATCTCTGTAATTGCTAACAAAGGTTTCTGTACCAATTTTTAAGTTCTGCTTTTCTGAAGTATCAAATATGTATGTCATGCAATAAAATGCAAATTAATTATTTAAAAATCATACAATGTGATTCATCACATTGTGATTCTGTCTCTTATAGTTGAAGTGTACCTATGATAAAATGACTGACCTCTACATGCTTTGTAAGTAGGAAAGCCTGCAAAATCAGCAGTGTATCAGATACTTGTTCTCCCCACTGTATGTAGTAAGTTCTATACGTTTGGACTTCATGTGTTGGTTATTATTTTATTCCGATTTATATTAAGTCCCATTTCAATAATGTGTGCACATCCCGAGATATTTGGGTAGCTTTTTGTATGTATTGGCTATTTTCTACACTAATTTATGTAAAAGTCACAGTTTGACCTCATTGAGTTATGTCGGATTCTGACGCAATGGCATGTGGGCAATGTGTCTGTGAGGTCACATGTCTCCCCTGTCTTATACCTGTCCAGGATTTCCATGTCTTCCATGTCTGCTCTGTCAATGTTGCTTTCTGTACATTGTGTTTGTGTGCTCTGTTTAGAGTTTATTCTTGTCTTCTGTCCCTATGTTCCACATTCCCAAAGTCCGGTCCGTGTTTTCAGTATGTCTGTGTTGGTTTTTGGTTCTTGTTGGTTCATTCCTGTTTGGTTCCATTGAATTTGGTCTTCATTATGCCATCCTGCTTTTACCTATGCGTTAATCAGGGATTCCTGCCATCCTGCTATTTGTTCCAGTCTACTCGTTCTTCATTGTCCTGCCCACCTGTGTTTTGGCCTCACCCTACCTGGGCGTCGCTTCTGCCTGCCACATTTTAGGTTATTTTCTGTTTAGTTCCCTTAGTTTAGTTCTTAGCAGTTACACTTCAGCGTGTTTTGTGTTTTGGCCATTTGCTTGCCATACGTTTGGTTTTGTAGTATATGCAAGATAAAAGAAAGGAAAAATTAAGCGAAAGAATAAAAGTATAAAAACTGGAGCGCTGCGTCTGGGTCTCGTCACTGCCGTCCCGGCGAAACATGAGTTGGCCCATGTGAATACATTTAGTTCCATTTACCTTTTCATAGTTATCATGACGCAACTATGAATTTGTTGATACATCTGACACTTAATTCAATACATTTCATTCCATTTGATGGATCTTTTCATAAACTAGATATTTTTCCACTTGACACTGGAGGCCTACAATGTTATTTTACACATCTATTTATTCATATTTATTTACACTTTCATTTACACATTCACATTTACTTATTTACAATATTTTCTTTGTCATTCTTGAAACATCCTAGTGAGGATTAACAATTTAGAACACAGTAGATATTTGTTTTGGTCGGGGTTGAGGGGAAATGTGTGAATAGGCAGGGGTCTAGGGTCTCTACCAGATCACTTCACAGCCGACATCTTCACGTGAACATTTTCAGTAATTTCATTAAGATCACCATGAATGAAGAAATACAAGAACTTGATGAGCTAGCCAAACAAATGGAGCCGGTAATCAGCTACAATTTACATGTAAACGTTCTGCTTTCATATTTTACAAATGTGACATTTAAGGAAACAATACCTATATCTTAATTGCATCTAACTGTAATATTTACTGAACACTTGGTTTCATATTGAGCCCCTGTTATAGAGAGCTGTTGTTCAATGGGAGATTAACATTGTGTAATGTCCAGTGTGGTGCGAAGACACTACCGGTGCAGACCAGCAGCGCCCCCTCCAGGTCCACGCAAGAAGTTACTGGTAAATAAATATATATCTTGTGCAGTAATGCTCAGTACATCTTGTCAAATAAATATATGTTATTAGTAAGTCAGTTCTTGGGTGGAATGACTGACTGGATTGCAACTAAGCCTCCTGGTTAGCAGAAGGCATAGTTGCAATGTTAACTAAAATCTAGCTAGCTAGACTGGGTATGTTGCTGCAAATTAAAGTGTAATACTAAATGATAAAGATCAAGTCCAATGAACCACTATTACAAATATACTAACAAGCTGTAGTGTTATTATATGTTGTAAGTTAAATAGAATATTACATTAACAAAATGATATACTGTATTTCATTGTACTGTACTTGTTCTTGTTCAATAACAAAAAAGTTGAATAAAAAATTATATATATATATATATATATATATATATATATATATATATATATATATATATTTAATAGGATTTAGCTGGCTAAGGAGAGCGAGCCACTTCGCTAACCATACCTCTATGTGCTTGCAGAGCTATGATGATGAGTTTTTGAAAGCTGATATTGTTGCATCTTTCGGGAATAAAAAGACAACATTTCATGATGACTATGTTGCCCATTTCAAATTTTATCGAAACGTGTCTTGCAACTGTGGCCAGGGATTGGAATTTCCCTTGTCAACGTCCTCCAATTGACCACTTTCCATGTTGGTGGTGGAGTCTGTCATGTAATTAGCTACGCCTGTGGTTACACAGGAGGAAGCACGCCAACCCAACCCAACCTCAAATCAAATTACACAATGAAACAACTCAATATTTTTTGACAAACAAATGAAGAGTAGGTGAAATGTAAAGAGTAAAGAGTATGATTTATTTCAAAATAAATACTGGAGTAAGACTAAAGAGTACAGCCCCAAGAAAGTAACTAGAACAGTACTCGTTCCTCCAAAATTGTACTCTTTTACTCATTTTCGTTACTTGCAACGCGTAACTACGCACCCCTGATTAACGCGTAGGTAGTATGCATTTGCGTGCACATGGGACATAGATTTTAAAAGATGATTATGATGACTAATCTTCAAAATTCCTATCCTAGCTGATATCCTGGCTGACCACAATTTCAGTAGTGGCGTGTCTGTGTTATTGACCACATTTATGAAGAAACCTCTAATGGACGTTTCAGAGGTTTCATCAATGCTGGAATAAATTGTTGTTGATTGTAGGAGAGTCATTCCAACACAGAGAGATGTGTGGTGCTCATCAGAATTATATGGCAAATGTGTATAGTTAATGTGTGTTTCCACCTTTATTTAGCTATTCAGTATACATCACTATGAATACATTACATATCCATCAGATTGAATTTCTTTAACAGTACTGATTAGGGAACCATAATGGAAATACCATGCATATTGTTTTAATGGTTCAATTTTACCAATATAGTAACTTTTTTCAAACTCCAGGAGACATGTCTTAGTGAACACCCCAGTCTTTCTGCAAACTTTTTTCAATCTCACTTGATAAGATAATGGACTGAGAGTGAATTGCCATTGACTAAGGTACCACGTCAGTAGCTTACATCTTGTGTGAAACAGGTAACGTTAACAGTGAATCACTTATCGAGGTGTTTTGATTTACTTTGTTATAATCTGAAAAAAACTGCACTGATAAGAGTGGATGGGTTAAAATGCTAATATATTTTACACCGATCGGCAATAACATTGTGACCACCTGCCTAATATTGTGTGGGTCCCCTTTTTGCCACCAAAACAGCCTCTGACCTGTCAAGCATGGACTCCATTAGACCTCTGAAGGTGTTCTCTGGTATCTGGCACCAAGATGTAAGCAGTAGATCCTTAAAGTCCTGTAAGTTACGAAATGCTGCCACTGGTTCACAGTTTTTCTTTCGTTGGACCACTTTTGATAGGTACTGACCACTGCAGATTAGTGAACAACCCACAAGTGCTGCAGTTTGGGATATGTTCTGACCCACTCGTCTACCCATCACAATTTTCAACCTTGTCAAAGTTGCTCAGATCCCTATGCTTGGCAATTTTTTGTGCTTCTAACACATCAACTTTGAGGACAGAATGTTCACTTGCTGCCTAATATATCCCACCCACTGAACGGTGCCATGATAATGAGATTAGCGGTGTTAATCATTTCACCTGTCAGTGGTCATCATATTATGGCTGATTGATGTATACTCTACAACATTTTTATTTATATTTTATTTCGTTTATTCTCATTCAAAACAAGGACCTCTGTTATAGTTACAGGGGTAGGAAAATGAATAAATCAGTCAAATGGAATCTGGGGATTGTTATGTAGCCATGTCAGTGTGAGGGCCAGATTGAAAATTCTGCCATTACAGCGTGGTTAACAGTATGGACTGTAAATCATCAAATCATAAATCATAAATGACATATTGGCATACCATTCAATAAATAAATGGCTTGCAAAGATATTACAGAGCGTAATATACGTATGAGACGTAGGTCTGATGAATTCGTTTGTGGCAATATTGGCTTGAGCTCCTTGGATAATACATCACTTGTACTTGTTTTCACCCATTTATGCCTTCATTCTGATCTTGACCTGGCCTAATGTGTTTTCCGAATCATGTCACAGTGCATCTTTTAGCAAGTCTTAAACCCCATTTACAGTTTGGATAGTCTTTATCAGGCCTGATGTATTTTCAGTGGTAAATTATTTGATTATCTCCATCTAGTAAAATGTGAGTGAAAGGGCAGAGACAGGCAGAAGACACCATAACCCCTTACATATCGTAATGTCAAACCTGGAATTCAAATATAAGAGGACTAGCTTGTCTCTAAAAATAATATACATATATATATATTTTTTTTTTACTTAATTCCATTATTGCTACTTTCGAGAGCACTGATGAGCAAATTGATACATTGGAACATTTTAATATACAATACAATGTACTGACAAATTAAAATGAAAAACCAATATAAAGTGTCTCAGTAAGGTGTTGGGCAATGATCCACCAGAACAGCTACATCGTGCCAAATATTCTAGGTATGAAACACCATTTCAACATATTCCATCATTTGGTGTTTTGATGTTGGTGGTGGAGAGTGCGGTTAAACATGTTGGTCCAAAATCTCCCAGTTGTTCAACTGGATGGTCATTTGTGTCATTTTCATACTCATCAAACCATTCCGTGACCCCTCGTGCCCTGAGGATGGGGGTGCTCCAGGAGAGTCATCCCGGGTGAGATCACTCCCATCAGGATAGAAATGGTTCACCATAGGATAAAGGTGAAAACTCCGAATAACTTTGTTCCTCTGTAGGAACAAGTGGACGCAAACCATGCCAGAAAAGGCCCCCCCACAGCATTACAGAGCATTCAGACCTGTACTGTTCACTTGCCAGAAAAAGCACCCCCACAGCATAACAGAGCATTCAGGCCAGTACTGTTCACTTGCCAGAAAAAGCACCCCCACAGCATAACAGAGCATTCAGGCTGGTACGGATCACTTGCCAGAAAATGGACGCCCATAGCATTACAGAGCATTCAGGCCTGTACTGTTCACTTGGTGAAGAGCTATGGCTAGAAAATAGTGAAGGATGACAAATCTGACCATATCACTTTCCACATCTCTGTAGACCCAGTACCTAGTTTGTCCACCATTGAACTCTCAAATCCCCATTTGCCTTTACATTGAGGGGTTTAAGCACTAAAACCCAACTATAGGATGTCTGTGTAGTTTTCAATGGACTGTTCTTGCTGATAGTCTGATCATGCATTGACATTCTCAATCACCTGAGAAAGGGTTTCTCTTATTTTTTTCAATTTCTGACCCTATGTATTGATGTCGATCCCATAGATTTTATTGCAGCTGCAACTGAAGTCATTGTTCATAATAAAACACTAGCCAGTTGAGTGGTCTTTGAGACTCAAGCTCCTGCGGCTGTGCCCCTGACGGAACTGATCCTGTCTTATTGGTGATTCCAAAAAGTCAACAAATGTATGCAATGGATGAATCAAATAAGTAAAGATAATATACAATTGCATTAAAAGATATCAGTTCTCCAGAGATTTGAGGTTGCAAGAGCAAAAATGCAACAAGAGAGGCTGGAGAGAAAGCAAGAAGAGAGCGTTTCTAAAACTAACTCTGTAATAACCCAACATGTTTGGAGGGAGGGATGTTTTACAACCACTTACATTATCAGTGGACACATTTCAATCTGTGCCTTCCGGGGTAGTGTTGTTTAAAAGTATCTACTAAACCTTAACAACGAATGTATTACATTTTGACTAGGTCACAGAAATCAAGACCTGTGTGTGGTAAGGTAAATCTTTTTTTAATCCAAAATCGTGGTCTACTGGGCCTGCTCTGCAGTTCTTTTAGAAGCACTAGATGTTTATCAAAATTATTTTGTTATTGGATATACACCTACACAAGGTGTAGAGTTTCACACAGAGCATAAATACAGTGTAGCAGTTTGTATAATGCAAACAATGTAATTATCACAAAATGTGATAATTTAAACAATGTTAAAAAAAATCCCATGCTTTGTATAAACAGTAATTTATTTTATCTCCTACAGCCTTCTAAACAAAGGGCTTTCCATTATTGAAATGAGAGCTTCACTGCATGCTGTTTACCAATTTTTTGGGCCCCTGAGAAAAACGAGATTTCTTAAATAGTTCTTCCTCATCTCTTGTAGCTCCTTGAAAAACTATTGCTCGATAAAGAACCTTTGAATAAAGTGTGTGAATCTTTGCATGTCATTTGAGGTTCTTGAAAAATAGCTATATGGGTCCCATTACTGCCACGCAGCAAATTGGCCAATGTTAACTAGTGTTGATTTTAAGTGTAACATTTGTAGTGTTGAGGAAGGAATTCAATGATCACTGTTAGAACACTGGCCAATCGGAACACTGTTCAGCTTTTACTGAGTGGTGTTATAAATACCGGTTAAAACAAAAACGTGCTCCTTCTTATAAAAATGATATTCTCAAAGTGCTTTGTTCCATATCTACTGTACAGGATGCATGCACCGATTTCCGTCTACATGACTTACAATAGCATAAATTTTTCTTCTGCTTGGACCATTTTAGATTTTCAGCTTTTGTGTCTTATTTCAGCAATATCATCATTCTGAAAGCAGGTTGTGGGTAAAAAACGAGTTAATTTAATGTCCACACTATGGGATATCCCCACTGTGGCAATCTCCAAAAGGAATATATCATCAATTTGCAATCCAGCATAATGCCTGGCAGGCCTTCATAAGACATCGCTGGCAGACACAGCTTTGCAGACATAATTGTGAATTTAGTTTTAGATATATATATATATATATATATATATATATATATATATATATATATATATTACAACTGATCCAAATCTAACAAAACAATGTCAGGTCATGGTAACCAGGAAGGATAAAGCCACACCCACTGGACTGCATTTAAATGGTGGATGCCTTCAATGGCGATGCCCCGGGATGACTCTAGTTTTTGGGGGGCCTTGAGCTAAATTTGATTTGGGGCACCCTCCCCAAGCAGTACCTAGTGTTTGGGGCCCCCTAGCGGTCGGAGAGCCTATGCAACCATTTTCTGATGAGTTTTGTGACAAAGTCCCTGTTCAAATGGGCATTTGCCAACTCAAGTGTGCTATTGTTTCTTTAATTATATTTCACCTTCATCCTTGGCCTTGTATCATGGGGAAATTGTGGCTGATAGATGTACAAATAATGTTGACGATTTATAACTTGATAACATTTGATGTTCTTGAACACGGCCAGTTACAAAATACAACCAGACATTTATTATCTGTCATTTAACAGATGCTGTTATCCAATTTGACTTAGTTAAACGCCCTCTATCCGTAGAAGCAAAGCATCATGGAAGCTGTTTTTATTGCATTCTTTAATTGATAACCAGTGATCACTGAATATAGCCAAAGTAATTATTCATAATTTTAAATATTCTCTGTCCTATCCTTATTCCTATCACTACGTTACTATTTCCAATCTCCACACTTGAGAGTCAACTCAGCATTAACAAGCATAAAACTATATGTATATATATACTGATGATTTCTGAGAATTCGGATAACTAGGATCTTAACAACTTGCTGAGGTGTCTTGCAGAGATGCTGTAGAGCGTTCCATAGATTTCATCATCCATCCACTCCTCTTGCATGTATCAGGTACAAGAGCGGGACTGGACTGGAAAAAGGCCAGATTGGGGCCTGCTATGGCTGTTGATAGCTTGGGGGCTGGATAAAGGCTGGTAGTGGGTGCTAAGCTGGATGTGGGATCCCCGTTGCAGGTTTGATGCAAGGCTGTAGCTGCAGACGTGGCGAGGAGCGACCGCTGCTTGCTGCTCTCTCGGTAACAATGATGAACGAGTCTGCCGACCCTGGGATAATTGCTCACTCAGGGGCTGAGAGAGGTCCATTAATCAAAGTGAGCAGGGAGCTTCAGGCCTCTGCTCTTGGGCCTGGCCTGTGGCACAACACTAACCTGGCTCTACAAACGCCTCTCTCTGCATGTGGCACACAGTCAAACCTGCTTCTAGATTAGAACTTCCAGTATGCTCCGAGAGGTCCATTAATCATTACCATTTTTTATATTGACATTTGAGTAAATTAACAGACACTCTTATCCTGAGTGACTTACTACAGTAGTGAGTCCATACATTTTCCTACAAAACCCTGACGTTGCAAGTACCCATGCTCTACCGACTGAGAAACACAGGACATTAATCAACCTAAGCATGGTGCTCCTAGCCAGACCTAGCCTCGCAAATCTACCGGATCCCTCAAGCTAATATTAAAAACGCTCAAGTCGCCTATCTGACCAGCGCGACCGGGTGACATCATTGAGTTCTGTTGTAAGTAGCTGTGAGTGCTTTTGGTTTTTGAAGTGTCCATCTGACACTTCCATCTAAATGAAGCTTAGGGATGGTTCAATTTTGGGGCTGTGGTACCGCATACAAAATAGTTCAGTCGGCTGTTTTTGTTTCTGATGTCACAAAAAGAATGCTTCAACCTGACTAAAAAATGTATACAAACACTTTCTAAAGCCCCAGTAGAGTCTCTGGATTATGACAATTTCTGCAGTTTTGCTGTACAAAGCCAAGCTTTGCTGTCGGCCAAAAGATAAGCTTAGTACTGAAATCTACCTTCTGTCATTGACGTTGCCAGAGTGCTTTAGTCAATAGACTTTTGGGTATTCTCATTGATTAAGTTGGCATCTCATACAAACTATAAATATAGTTAGACACAAAGCAAATCATTTCTTTTCAAACAAATGTGGTCACTACCTTGCTACCTAGTTAGTGCACAGGTAAACAAACCTTTCAAATTGTATCAGGAAGAGACACTGAGAATGTGTTACATACCTCACCTGACAAGTTCCCAAAAAGAGGCAGGTTTGTATGGCAGAGCTGGCCCTGCTAGATGGCCCAGGAACCAGTGAGAAGACCATGTAATCCACCAGAACCAGTGAATAGACAAATTAACCCACCATAACCAGTGAGTAGACCATGTAATCCACCAGAACCAGTGAGTAGACCTTGCTACCGACCAGAACCAGTGATTATACCGTCTTATCCACCAGAGGTAGTGAGCAGATCTTGTTAAATGCAGGGTTTTTCATTATTTGGAGTATTAACAATACAAAACTGAAATA
The DNA here is from genome assembly GCA_016801105.1 of Esox niger. Taxonomy (NCBI): domain Eukaryota; kingdom Metazoa; phylum Chordata; class Actinopteri; order Esociformes; family Esocidae; genus Esox; species Esox niger. The sequence continues at coordinate 42,945 of JACXGJ010003652.1, forward strand.
TCATGATTCCAAAAACTTCCATCATGTGAACTGGCGTCCATATGTTTGAAATTTAAATAAGTCATTTAACTGGCTTCCACACAGTAAAAGGAGAAGTTGCTGTAGCAATTTTTGTGTAGTCTTCCTTTGTTTTGAAGTTATTTGTAAAGTGTCAACCAGGTGAACCAAGGGGCTTTGAGAAGAACAAAGGGACAACTGTTTGTGTAGACACAGCTCATTGGATGGGTATAAAAAGATTTAAAAGTCCTTGAATATCCTTGGAAGGACAGTCAAGACAATTAGTGGAAGCTGAATGGCACCACCAAGACCCTGTCTAGATCAAGTCGTCTCTCCAAACAGGATACAAAGCAAGTACACTAATCAGCCAGGCTACCAAGAGTCCATTGGTAACTTTGAATTAGGTACAAGCTTGTATGCCCAAGGTCATGTGTTCATGTTACAACAAAAACCCAAACACTGCACCAATCTGGCCTCTATAGTAGGATGGCAAGAAGGAAGCCATTACTCAAGAACGCACACATTTCAAAAAAGGTTTGTGGTCTGACAGTGGAGTGGATAAGCAATAAAAAGTTAAAGGTGCCCCAGACAGAGCGCAGACCAAATTCCAACCAAAATGTGTGGCTTGACTTGAGCACATTGATTCTCCGCAAACAACTTGACAGAGATTGAACTGTTTTGTAAAATCTAACTGTGCAAATTTGGTTAGAGCCAATTCTAACAGACTCACAGCTGTAATAACTGCCACCGGTGCTCATACCAGGTAATAACTTAAGGGGGTTGGGACTATAATATTAAAGTTTTGTATATTTAATATGTAATTTTAGTTCACAATACTACTGAAAAATCAATTTGATGAAGTAGAGTATGGTGTATAGATAAGTGGTAAAAAAACGAATTAAAATGCGTGAAACTGAAGTTTTAGCAAAACAAAGAAATGTGAAGAAATTCTATAGGATCTCTATAAAGCACTGTCATTGAATCTATTTATCGAGTTCATTTATTAATGCAATGCACTAGATAAAAGTGCTTTAATTTTTCAACAACATAAAAAACCTAACGTCATTACATGTAAAGCCATTGCAAAGGTGCAATCAGATGTTTCTGTAACACCATGTTTTCAGATATGTAGGACATTTTCAGAAAGTTGAGTAAGAATGTGTTGACCCTATGTGTTTAACAGTTGAAGTGATTACACCTCTCATGAGACTCCACTTATGTAGATGCACAGTGAGCATTAATTGTAGTGGAAAATTTTTGAGCTGTTTCAAAGGCATAACAATGTTGATATTGTTGTGATTACGTTAAGATGCATTAGGAAAGCATTCAAGGCCAATTGCTTAGTGATTAGACTATCAGAGCAGTTTCTGAAAAGTTGCTTGACTGTATCCCTAAGATGACAAAGTAAAAAATAATTGTTCTGTCCTGGTCTAGGCAGTAAACACCTACAAGGTGTTTAGGATGAGAGTGTGTGCTAAATAAGAGAAATGCAAACGTAAACATGATGTAGAGAGAGACAAACTATTTCTCGATTTATATAAAAACCTATGTTTCAACCCTATTTCATGCTTGGGGTCTTCATAGATTTGACAAACACAGTGTGGCATAAAACACAACCTTTCATTCTTTATAGTCGTCATACTTGTTTGCTGTTATATCAATACACTAAGCATTTAACAATTTAATTGCATATTGAACCTGAACCTGTAACATCCCTGGATATTGCTCTCAGGCACTTTATTGTATAGAGATCTCACAAGTGCACTGATTCGTTGCACAGACAACACTTTTTATCTATTGAGCTATTGTTTTTCTAATCACCATCTTCACCCCAGCTCTTAATGCCTTTCTCCCTGGGATTGAATCCTATGGTAATTTTGCCGAGATGGTGATGTTCGCTCGCAGGCAGGCACTGACAATTGGTGTTTGTTTATGGCGGTCAGAGTGATAGCCCTTTTCTCTGGGTCTGAGCACTGGCCATCAGAGGGATATGGTGGATGGAGCGGTTCAAGGTTTTTTCCAAGCGGTAATCCTCTCAAGCTGCCCCCTCATCTCATCTGCTTCCCGCTGTTATAAATACGCAATTAACAGCATGACTGCAGCTTTCTCCTGGGCCCCAGCAATTTACCTGTGATTTACCTGACTCTATTAGTCAATTACCAGCATGTCTACCATCTGACCTCACCAGGCGATGTAATGGTGTTGGAGCTCGGCCATGATCTGATTCCTATTAAGCACACCCTAATGGGCTGTCTCTCTATCTCTCTCTATCTATCTCTCGTATTTTCTAGTTTTCTGGTACTTTCGCTCTCTCGCTTTGTCACGTTCCTTCTCTCACCCGCACCTTTTTTGCTCTTATTTTTTAATAGCTGCAAACCATTTCGTCCCAAACACACTTTCTCTCTTGCCGTCTACCTCAATCTCTCACTATTGGCTATTTGATTATTTTCCCCGTGATGTATTTCTCCGTTCGCTCGTAGCAGTAATGAATTTGTTTTTCTTTTCCTCTATCTCCCACCTTGATTACGCGCGTGGATCGTGTGTTCGGCTTCAGCGGTGCGGTCGCCGTGTCAGGCGCAGCAAGACACCGGGATTGTGAAGCACGATACATGCACTGAGCGACGTATTCGTGTGACTGCCAGACCCGCTTGCCATTTAAAAGCCGTATAATGCATGAAGGATGAGCAATGTCCCCTTCCTCGAGTCTCTTTTATGTGTGTGTATGATTGAGTATGGCGTCCCAAAGCTGAGAGACGGGGGGGTTATTGGTCATTTCCTCATGTATTTGCCTTCTGAAGACTGTTCTTGTTTGGAATACTGAGCAGCCAAGACAAGATTAGATAAATGTTATTTCAAAACCTAATTAGCATTTAAGTGATTACAATAATCATCATCAGAAAGCCATGCAGTCGTGGAAAATCTTCTAGCCTAATGTATAATTTGTGCTGTGTTAGTGAATAGGCTAGGCTGGTACAAAGGATGCAGTTCATGGGCTCAATTCAATCAAACCGGCATTGCAGTATTTACTCAGTCACTATTTTTCCCATGGTCACAACCTCAACATCCCTCCGTTCCTCTCAATTTTTTTGTGCTCACTCTCTTCCAATCGCCTTCTCTTTTGCTCTCTTCTTCCCTCTCTCCCTGTCTCCATCTACGTCTACCATCTCTATAAATTGCTCCAATTTTCAAACGCCGAGATGGAAAATGAGTGGGAGGAAGCCAAGAGGGGAGCCGGATAAGTAGAGCCTGAAAAATAAATGTTCACAATATAAGCTACTCAACGCCCCTCCTCAACACCGACACAGAGGGGATGCATGACTGAGCGGTAAACACTCTTTTCTGGTGTTTTCCGTATTCTATTCATTTAATAGAATTCCATTTAAGTTGTTTTTGGTAATTTTTTGGTTTGGTGAAACAATTTCCTAGAAAAACTGAAGCGAACAAAGTGGAATGCTGTGCTTTAGGGAGTTGTAGTTTCAAAAGGCAAATACTTAATCAAGTTTGGCACAGAAAAGCTCTTGATAATTGCCTAAATTAACCACAATTACTTAATCCATTGTACACTGGGACGGTCCCATCTGGTAGTCCCTGAGTGCACATTTTTCCCTAGCACATTAGTCAACCTAGTGAAAGAGATGTTGCTGACTTTCCACTAGTACTAGTGAATGACAGATTATTTTAATTATTATTCCAGTCCAAAGTTTAGCCTTTATCTTCCCAAACTGACAATTTGTGGTGATTGCTGTCTGTCTGAAAAGCACAGTAGGCCTACATAGAACATTCTTTATCCAAATGTATAAAAAAAGCTAGCATTGTTTCCAGAAACACTATCTATGTACACTTTAGTACAGTAACATTTTGGGTACTTCGATACAAATAAAATCTGTTAATTCTGCATTCTGTTGATGCAATTATTGGACCACTTACTGTAGATGGATTGTTTGCACTCTAGGAGGTCGCCCACTTCAGGAGTCCAACAAAGAATTATTTGAACGCCGAGTGAGCAACTTGACGGAATTATCTGGTAACGCGCTGTGATTCGGTGGCTGCAACCATAAAGGAAAGCACAGCTATATACTTCCCTCAAAGTGTTTTTCCCCTCGGTGCAGTGCCGCTCTTTACCATCTAATGCCCCATTATATACTTTAAAGAACTGAACAACTAAAATGATTTTTCAGACATCTCAGCTGTATCAGGCAGCTAGGTACAAGCTAGCCACCTATCTTAACTACATACATTAATAATAATTTAATATCATTATTTTGTAATGTACTTCATATAAAAACTTTAAATTCATGATTTATTCATAGTCGAACTGAACCCAAACTGACCCCAAAACCGCTAATCCCTCAACGCTAATAAACAGACACTGATTTGTATGCAGACAAGAAAAACTCAAATCTTTCAAACAAACTTTCTGAATCCATTCTCTCTTCTTATATTGTCAGATGAGGTCACCAGCAACCCTCAGACACAGTCCCAAGGATGGTAACTGGATGGGAGAGGTGACATAGCACTCACAATTCCCCCACATCTCTCTTGCGCTTCCTCTCTCCTGCGCGTAAGTTGCGGCGGTGATTCGTTTTTAGTGCAATGACACCTCAGTTAAGTAAGACAAACGTGAAATATCTGTCTCTGTCATATCTGCAGATGCCCGGAGTGAAGTGACATCAGTCACCGCATCAGAAAAGTAGTCATGGTGTTGAGTCCCTCCAGGACTGGCATTAAAAGCCCAAGGAGCTGGATGGCCATGTTGTCACAATAAGAAGAGGCAGTGGCCACCTCCAGAGGATCTCCATGCCTCTGCATCAACTTGCCTGCGAGCGGACAGTGTTTTGATCTGATGCCACAGGGCAGATTAAGATTGAGCATTTTGTCTCGTCTTCTGCCCAAATAGTCTTTAGCTGAAACAATTAAATTGGCCGCTCTCAGGTTTGCACTAGGCACATTAGTTGTGTCCAAAACTACACCCTAATGCACTACTTTTCATCAGAGCCCTATAGAGGCCTTAGTAAAAATACAAACAAATGTTTGGTACGGATTCCATTGAGGCAAGACATCATCAGTCTTAGCTCTGTCTGAGCTCGGGGGCCCCAATACCTCACAGCAATGAGAACAGACGTTACAATAACTGTGAGATAGCGGCACAAGTAAACTCCAGAAAGCTTCTCACACCATAGAGCAAAGATAAGATGTAAAATTGCCATTGTAACAGTTTACGTGTCAATTCTGTTCATTCTATTTCTGTCTTTCTATGAGGCTGTCGGCAAAATGACCAGGTCACAACAAAGCTGACAGTCATAATGGAAACTAAACTTTCAAAGCAAAAATATTTCAGCAGCTTGAAAAGAGTAACAGATGCGTGATTAGTGATAATATCAGGGCTAGTATTTTGTTTTTGTATTACTAATAACAGGCTGTCCTCTTCACATTGACATGAAGATAGTTGTCGTTTCCAACCCATCTGAGAGTTCTTTTGTGTGATGAACCTGGGTAATTATCACGGACGTGAAACTTTCACAAAGTATTGATCGGAAGGAGGCGACGTACTGTCCAATAAAATTTGAATGATCTCTGTCCCTAACAACTCATTCGTCGATCAATGATGACATGTTATAACACAACACCTGCAACTGTATGATGCATGAATCGGTTGGATGGCCAACACTACCTTTTTATATTTAACGACATTGGGCTCTCTGAGGCAGCAATGCAACAAACCCTTTTTAAATTAACACCCAGGTGTGTCTCTACCCCTTCCCGCCATCTCTTCCTCTCCCGCTTCATCTTTCTTATTCATCTCTCCCTCTCTCTCCTTCTCTTTGGATTTTCAATTCTTCCTATCGACGTGTCCCGCTCTTACTCTCATTCAGACACACCTGGTGTCCATAGTGAAATGGGGTCGAGGGGAGGTCATGGAGCCGGAGTACAGGTATTGTAATACTAATACTCCCACTCTCTCACAAACACATGAAATACTTCATTTGAGGCTGCAATTATGTCCATTAAGATCCCCATTAGCTACAAAAAAGCAGTGGCTGCTCTTCCTAGAATTCAGATGTAAATCAAAATACATATTAAAATGCTTAGAACATTAAACACGTTAGAATTCATTCCCAAAACAACATAATAACATAAACCACACAACACACAGTATCATATTGTCTATAAGGTGAAAAAAGGGATAGCCTTTTAAAAGGATAAACGTAGCAAATACAACATGCAACTGGAACACAGGATTGTTGATGGTTGTTGATTATGAGCCTGTTTGTCTATGCAGATATTCCATAAAAAATCTCCAGCTACAGTTGTCATTTACATATTTATAAATTGATGTTATTTTAATGGACCAAAAATTGCCTTTTTTAAGTAACCCAGAACTTTTGAATGGTATTGTATATTGTTGTTTCATCTGCTAAATACACACAGGCTTTATTGAGGGGCTATTTGAAGGTCATTGTTTAAAACAGAGAACAACAAATGTCCTGTTTGGCTGCGGTATAGTATTGTGTACAACATACGCCATGTTTTTTAAATAGAGGCTTCCATTAATAGATTTTTTTTTTCTCTTTGATAATGTATGTAACTCGTAATCCAAGATTGGACAGAGCAACAGATAATAATCAATATAATCAGAACATTGCCTTGATGTCTAACAACACAATTACCACTATCTTTTGATGATCATTTTCTTAAGCCAATCATCAATACTCTGCGTGAGCATGATGTAAGTTAATGCCATTCCCTATAGGCAAGCTCATAGTCTGTTTTTTTTTCTACTCTGAGAAACCAAGACTGGTGTGCGCGCACACACAGATATATTCCGTTAACTGTGTATGAGTACATCCTTGGAGTCGGAGTACAGGTAAAAAAGATTGGGTTTCTTCCATCCAGGAAAAAATGGTCTTTGATTTAGGAAAAAAAACTATTTAGAAAATGCTCGCCAGTAGTGAAGAGAAATCTCTATTACCAAATAACAGTTTGAATTGGCAGAACATTTGTTGGTTCTTTATTGTTCAATAAATGATAATGTGAAGATTAAAGTGATAGGACTATGCAACATCTCTAGCTACAATCAAAAAACTGCTGTGCGTCCCAAATGTCACTTGTTCCCACTAATATGCACTACATTTTATCAGGGTGAATGTAGTGAATATGGCTACTGAATATGACTAGGGAAACAAAGCCAATCTGAACAAAGCCATTTTCCCTAGCCATTTAGTACATAAACATGACAATACCAATAGTGTTTTCCCCATAGCATGTACAGTATACAAAGTGTATTATTATTTCATGCGGGAATCCATATCTGGCAAGCCCATTCCCACCAACAGTGGCTTCTCTTGGATGGTAAAAAGCATGAGAAGTGGTTATTGGTCCGCTGACTCTCACACTTAAGGAGTGGGTCCACCTGTTTTCTGGCTCTGGTGGGAGCAGCACTGATCCGGTCTACACACAGGGGGAGAGAGAGAGAACTTCAGTAACTGCTCCAACAGTTCTTGTTCAGTGTCTGTGTTTATAAACTTTACTCTGTTTACAATGAGGCCACCAGCCCATGTATGTCAGTGTTGAACCCTGTTCCCTGTTTATGTCACAACGAGGCCACCAGCCCATGTATGTCAGTGTTGAACCCTGTTCCCTGTTTATGTCACAACGAGGCCACCAGCCAATGTATGTCAGTGTTGAACCCTGTTCCCTATTTATGTCACAACGAGGCCACCAGCCCATGTATGTCAGTGTTGAACCCTGTTCCCTGTTTATGTCACAACGAGGCCACCAGCCCATGTATGTCAGTGTTGAACCCTGTACCCTGTTTGTCACAACGATGCCACCAGCCCATGTATGTCAGTGTTGAACCCTGTTCC
>JACXGJ010003653.1:0-25000 GCA_016801105.1 Esox niger
GCCTTTCCATTGGCCCCAGCCTTTCCTTTGGCCCCAGCCTTTCCATTGGCCCCAGCCTTTCCATTGGCCCCAGCCTTTCCTTTGGCCCCAGCCTTTCCATTGGCCCCAGCCTTTCCATTGACCCCAGTGATACACTCAAACCGATTTCAGTGACGATCAACACCCAAGCTTGGAGGCGGAGCCAGGAGAAGAAACATGTAGTAGGCCAATCAGTAATAAGTGGGACGTCGATGTGACCATGATGGAAGTGTAGTCAGGACACTGGGGTGAACCCCCCTACTCTTACCATACCTGCCTCGTGTAAATGGACAACCCTGTTTCCAAAAAAGTTTGGATGCCGCATAAAATGCAAATAAAAACATAATGCAATGATGTGCAAATCATTTTTCCAAATTTTTATTGAAAATAGTACAAAGACAACATATCAAACGTTGAAACTGAGAAATTATATTGTCTTTGGAGAAATCCAAGCTCATTTTGAATGTGATGTCAGCAAAAGCTATCAAAAAACTTGTGACAGGGGCGCCTTTACCACTGTGTTGCATCACCTCTTCTTCTAACGATACTCTGTGAGTGAGAACTGAGGAGACCAATTGCTGTAGTTTTGAAAGTGAAATGTTTTCCCATTCTTGCTTGATATAGGATTTCCTTTGTTGTGTTTGTCGTTTCATGATGCACCAAATGTTGTCAATGGTCTGGACTGCAGGCAGGCCAGTTTAGCACCCGGACTCTTTTACTACGGAGCCATGCTGTTGTAATACATGCAGAATATTGTTTGACTGTCATGGGTTTTTTTCACCATGGCAGTAAATCCTGGAAATACTAATGATATATACTTTTCTGTCTAACTGAATGTGGTGTATATATGTTTCTTACATATAGTCATAGTTAAATTTGTATATATTTCTTACACATAAATTCATACAGTGAGCTGAAAATTGCAACAAAAATACTCCAACAGTAGTTCAATGAATTGCACCTCCACACGGTTTGTATCACTACAAGTGCCCATCTTCTGGGTGGACATCCTGTCACTCTTGTTGGTCTGGCATGAGAGTCTCATCAACATCACATATGATATTTTCCGTAGCGTTGCGCCGGGGGGCAAAATCTCCTGGCGATTCCTTTTTCATCACTCGGTCACCTGGCATGTCAAACATTTCATGTCCTAGATATTAATGGAATATGCATGTGTTGCTGACAGATTGTGATAATTGAATGGATCATTGTGCACGTGACGGTTCACATGATCAAAGAAAGTTCAGAAGATGTGAACAGTAGGACAGTTTCATTGAGAAGTGACTATACGGTTTTGATCAGCAAGCCATGTGACGGTAGGTATTGTGGCTATTGTAGCCAATTGCACTTATGCTTTGGCACATGTGCCAAAACACATGCAATTTGCTTGAATGAATAAGAAATTCATATCTGGTTCCATTCGAGGAATTAAGCCAAAACGATTTAGAAAAACTGTAATAGAGAGCCCCCCGTTGTCGGCTTAACCTTCATTACTTACCCCATCAGCCAATCCCAGGACTGTCTGCACACAGGTGAATGTCTCTGGTCTGATGTCACGCAGTCCACTTTCATGGTCCCCGCAAAAGGGGAGGAGCTCTGATTTAATGTCTTTGGCTCTGCTCTCATAGGTTTTTAATTAATGTCTTGTCACACACACACACAAACACAGACACACTCAGAGGCATAGCAAGTAATAAAGGACCTCTGATAGAGCTGGGCTAATGGAGTAGGAGCCTGAGGTAATGTTCATTATGACCAGTACCGACCCATCGGGCCTTGTGCTGGTTGGCATAACCCCGGCTGATTGGATGTGTGAGGACACACCTGTTTGCCAGATCAGGGAGCCATAATTCAAGGAGAGATAGACGTCTACACTGGTCATAATTGCAAGTGAATTGTTCAGTATAAACCCGCCGACAGAAGGTGTATGTGTGATTGGAGGAGAATAGCACCACACTGGTTGATGTAGTAGAGGCAATGAGATGAGGAATTCAAATATCACCAGCGAATACAGGAAGTAACTAGCAAAAAGATGACTGACTTAGCTAACAGGAACAGCCTGCGGTTTTGTAAGCGGTGTATACAAAATAAAACACTGCTCCATTCACCATCTGAGGCAACAAACGGTTGGTTTAAGCCTTGTTTGGGAAAAAGAGAGATGGTTTAGAAAGGGAGCAAGAGGTTGAAATTGTCCCTGTAGTGGAAGTGGTGGTGGTGAGTTGCAAAGGGGTTGGTCTAGCCCAATGACTGCAGATGGATGGCTCCTGGTACCATACGGAGGTCCCCTGGTACCATACGGAGGTCCTGATTAAACCTACCGCCACTGACAGAACCAGACAGCCGAGAAGATAGCGCAGCGGGAAAGCCAAGTGGAGGCGTTTGATCCCGGTCCATTTTCTGTGTTTTGAGTGATTGTGCGACAGACACCAGCCCAGGTGACAGGGTTTGATGGGCCTGATGCTCAACCGGGGAGACTGGTGGACGTGGGAGAGAGTGATGTCACACTTCAGAAGTCTGCTTCTTCCTTCCAGTGGTTTGGATTAAGGGTTTTTTCGTGGGTCCATTGTGTCGAGGCTAATGGGCTCAAAGCTGCTCTCCTCTGAGGCACATTATTATTCTAAACTGTAATGAGGTTTGTGTAGCTCCAGCACCAAGGGACTGACAGACGCACACAGACACACAGACAGACAGAAACAGAGACAGAAAGACCCACACATAGACAGACAGACAGAGACAGACACACAGTATGACGACATTCAGGTAGAGACTCACTGAAAGACAGTCAGGAAATGTTTATTTCTGATAGAAGTTCATCCTCATTTGCTATTATCTTAACCTCTGACATAAAATAAAATATCTAAGTAATCATGCTTTTTTGAGATAGACAAAATGATCCAGTCTTGAGAGGACATTAATCAAATCATGTTTAGTACTGTTCCTTGTTGTTTTTTAATTACTTTAATAATTTCAATTTGAAAAGTCTTCATTTAATAAGTCATTTGAAACTGTTAATTTCCCAGATAAATATAATTATCAAACATAATATGTGAACAACATCAATTAAAAATGTTGCGGAAAAAATTATTTAGAAATATTTGAATCAATTAATTCAACCAATATTATATTCATGATTCTCTTACAGGGAGCAATTTGGAAGGACATATTTGACACAGTCAAAGAAAGACCAATCAAATAATGTATACAGCATATTGTTCCATATCAACAACGTGAATTTCCAAATATCTGTGTGCAAAACAGCGTATGATCAAACTTCCAATATACAATCAAACTAATGTTCTTTCCTCTTCAGAGGCAAAGCGGAAGAGGAAGGGAACAGGCCCGAGAGCCGTACTCCCGTGGATGGACTAATGGTAGAGCTAAAAACAAAGTGCACAGAAGTCGCCGGTGTGTGTCAGGTGGAGTGGCCTGTGAAACAGGAGAGGTGATTGGATTGTGCAGCAGCACAGTGTGTACCAATTTCCCAGAGTTAATGGGAAATGTCTCTTTCCCGGCCTTGTTTTGGTTTACTCGGCAGACGTGTTTCCTCCCAGAGAGTGCGAGGTTGGTGCGACCGCGGTTGAGGGGAACTGGACTGCCAGTGGTGGGTAAACATCCCCGCCCAGCCCAAGCCCCCCTCGTTTTCGCACACCCCAGAGACCAGGCTTTGGCCCGGACTGGCCATTTGTGTGCGGTAAGACCAAATAAACATGGCCGCCATCTCCTTGAGCCTGAGCCGACACCAACAGCCAACAGCAGCCCGCAAGTGGGTCCCGACTGTGACACCCAAGATCAACAGCCTGCAGATGAGGGAATAAACATGGGTCCAAGTGATGGACTGGGCCAGTCGACCGTGAATTATGGCTTAATGCTAGAATGACTTCTAGACTCTCATCTGTTCCTCACTCTGTCGTTATATACAGTACAATCCCATAATCCTTCTCTTTTTCTGTTTTTCTATCACTCTCTCTCTCTCTCTCTCTGGGGCTGTCTCTCGCTCGGAGGATATTGGAAGTTCAGGCTGAGATTTGGAACAATAAAATCTGCCATCTGAGGAGCGTTCTGTCATGCTTTGGTGACTGCAGCTGCAGGGGTCCTGAAAGCTGGACAGATGTGTCTGATGGGAAACATCTCGTCACATCCTTTTGCGTGCGAGCGGCGGGCACAGGGATCAGTCGTGTTTGGTAGTGTTGAATCATTTAACTGCAATTGCATGCGATTGTTTCTCAGAACCTCTCTTCAAGATGGAGACACGCTGGGAACAAGGCGTCTCTCACAGGTGAGCCCAGGACACATGAATACACTGAACGCATACGCATGCACATAAATTACTCTGGAATACGTTCAAAGCCAAACAGGATCACCGGTCTTGAACGAGAATTTGTGGAAGCAGAACGTGAGTTTGCCTCGCGGCTGTCACGTCTCCGTCAACCCACCAAGATAAACACTTACTGCGTCTTTTTTTTTTAAAAGAATCCCCGTTCTAGGGTCTCGAATTTTCCCTTCATGTTTAACACATAGAAAATCATCTCTTCCAGATCTGCTTGATCCTTGCCCAATAGCGCAACTCACACATGCTAGCATTTCCCGCACTGACCTTCTGTGGTCTTTTAAGTAGAGTCGGGATGCAGTGGGTTGGGTTGGTGGGGCGGGGTGGGTTAGCCGGCAGCCTCATATTAGCCGATGAGGCAGCTGACAAATGCCTCGCCGTGCGCGCGCGAGGTTCAATTAATCTTCCCAACGATGCAAGGGCTAATGGGCAGGGGACTTGGGAGAGGACACAGCCGCTCTCTGATCTTCCTCCAGGACAGGCAGGGCAGCAGAGAGTAATGTCCCATTGCAATCAGATTACTCCTCTCTTCCCTCAGCCATTATACCGCGGTGGACCGCCTGCCAAAGACACGCATCGCCAGATTTATAACGCCGTCCCGTTTTAATTCTCACCGGTGGTGATCCGTCTTTTCCTTTTGTTTTACTTCAGAACACTTTTCTCATTTTCTTTACCTTTTTCTCCGCTCTATTCGTTCCCAGGAAAAAATAAACTCCGGTCATTGCGGTGTCATTTTACACTGACTGTTTCGCTGTGTCGCTATTTCACTGAATTACGGTGCCCTGCGAATTCTCACTGCTGCAAAGTGTCTGACTGACTCATTTGCTCGATTTCTCTACACCCTTCGTAAGCAATGTACCTATTTTAAAGTTTACATAGGGAAGGTTCCTGCTTCTCTCTAGCCTCACAGTGTAGCTAGCCACATCTACTTATGTCTTCTGTCACCCCAGCATTCTTAAATGCTAGCTCAGCTAATACAGTCTAGCCCATATTCTCAACAGCCACCTGAACTCGTGAGCTGGTTACACTGTGGCCTCTGGGCTAGACAGATGAACCCTATCCATATGACTTACCGAAGGAAATGCAATAATGTCACTTCAGCAATACAGGCCCGAAACCTTCCAAGTCAGCGACTCCTCCTGAGAGGTTCTGAAGAGGCCTGGGATATCCGTTCACCTCTCCCTGTGTCTCTCTCCGTCCGCTTGCCCACACGTGGCACTCTGTCTTTCTCAGAGCATCGCTGGCAACACACGGTAGAGCAAAAGGAAAGGGAAAGATTGGGCAGCCAATGAGCCACATTGGTAGCAAGATGGTGGGGATTTGGGGTATCATTGTGTGGGTGCTATCAAAAGCACTTGTTTTAAAAAATAAAGTTTGACTTTTGATGTTTCTTGAGATGTTTGTGGACTGACTTGTAAATGTCAGGGACAGTGTTGCCGTGGCAAACGAATGAAGATGGAACACCACTGGAGCAGAGATGCTGTATGACCGTGACATTTGCTGACATGCTTGAAAAGAGTGAAACCGCCCCAAACTCTGCAGCGAAACAGGATTACTTGACCTTCGACCTAGGACATGATATATTTATGGTGGTCTGAGGTAGACGCAGTACGTTCTTTTTAAATGAAGGTCAGTTATACTTTGACCTTATATCCAAGAAGCAAACTCGTAATAGTTTTTCCACTTCCTCCCCAGGCAAACATAGTCACCTCTCTTATTCTTGTATGTACTTCAGATTTAAACTCTTTCAACTGTGCTCCCTAGATCCAATTACTTTTGACATTTTAATGTCACCTCACCTTAGGGAAATGGGTCCATTCATATTAATTTTCTCTGAAGTGAAAAACCACTCTGGAAAATGTTCCCGCTACTTATTTCCCTTAGCCCCACCTGCAATTTGGCCTCACCATTCACATGAATTAGTGATCATATACATTTGCATTATGTGGATCGCAGGCTATTAAATCTTTCTTTGTATTATGTGGATTCCAAGCTATTAATAATGATGTCATCGGGTTTGAGTACGGCACAATCGTAACACTTTGATTAGCATAAGTCTGGATGCCATTTCGCTGATGTCAAGTTGTCACAGCCTAAAGTCTGTAGCATCCATAATACTGTCATCCAGTGAGCTAAACAAATTTCCTTGTTAATCAAGATCCATTAGGTACATTAAATTGATGCTAAATTATTTCAGTTAAAATGATCCCCTGAGGCACAGAATGACCCTTCAACACTGCTCATTTTCCCCATATGTCTGCACTTACCAGAAGCGTTAATGTGACATTTTGGCAACCGTGCACTTTTTTCTACTCACCCATGAACCAATGGACACATGCCATTGCTGGAGCCATTTTTAACCAGAATTAGAATAACGGCCGGGTATCGATATTCAGGTGTTACCGTGGCAGCCTTGCCGGTGTTTTCAAGCGATGCGCACAACAGCATCAGTGACACAGTACAGCCTGTAACATTGTTTCTTCACCAGCCAGTGGCTAGCTGCTTTATTTTTCCACCTGCCGTCTCCTTACGCTCTGTCAGCTGCTCCCCAGGGAAGTGATGAGGGGGTCATTTTGGTGGTAACCCTCGAAAATAATTAAAAAACTCTATTACAGTCCCGAGCAGCGGCGTGGAGACAAACAAACGCTCCCAGTATTTCCTGTCATCTCAGCTCAATCTTCAGATACAGGTGTCTCCTCAGCAGAACAAGGTGTCCCCTGTGTTAAAAAATCCATTCTGCCAATTTGCCGTTCAACGGCCCTCAACTTCAGATTTGATCAAGTGGCAGGCCGCTGATCGGAGCAAAGTGCTGTAGCCATTCCCTGTGGTGGCACCTGCTTGAATATCTGTCAGATAGCCAGATGATTTGTTATTTAAGCCATTATTCATATGTGACAATGTGCAGAGTGGCTACTTTTGTATTAATACCTCTTCACACAGGCAGACTTTATTAATGTTGACAGCAACACCTTCTCAATGCTATGGATTCAGGAGGCCCACAACGATATTAATAAATGGGAGAACAGGGGAGATTGCATGTTCGTTTGTGTGATTGTGTTGAACTAGAGGGAGGTAGAGGGATAGTGAAGTATGTGTGGGGTAGACAGAGTTGTTTTAAGGTCATTGTTCAACACCATTATTCCAACTGTATATTTAACAGACTTCCTTCATGTTTCTAATTAATGATTCCCGCCACATCTCATTACCCCGCTGCAAGACGGGGGCTGATAATGACAATCTAGGAGACATTTATACTGACGTGACACATCCACACACACACACCTGGATGTGTCAATCAAAGTCTTAACATGGAGAAAAAGGCTTTGGATTTTCGCTCTCTGGTTGAATCCCGTCACAAGAGATGTGTGGCAGCTTTAACCAAGAGCCAGTATTCGCCTGTCAAATCAACAAAAGATATACAGAGGGAGGGAAAAAAAGAACCATGACCCCAAATTTCAGATACAGCAGACATGAAGGGAGAAAACAGACACGAAAAAAAGAAAGTGAAATAAATTGAAGTCTAGCAGGTTGGACCTCAGATCCTAAATACTTCTGTTATTAAAAAATACAAATATTTAAGTGTAATGGAGGTCATACCACCCACAGATAAAAGAAAGATATATCTCTTAAAATTGTGTCTTCATCTTTTTCATGTACTGCTTGTGGGTACCCAGATTCCCCCACATTCGCACGACCTTTGTATAAAAAAAGGTGAATATTACATTTTTCCTCCCTGCATACATCAGTCTGCTGTGCCAAAAAAAGACAAGCGAGTCAAGGAGAGATTGAGAGAGGCGGTAGAAGGGTAGAAGAGATTGAGTGAGAAGAGGAGGGCGATGAGAGAGGGAGAGGGAGAGAAAATCTTCCCCAAGGTCAAAATATTCTTCTGCGCTTTAAACAAATTAATCTTTTACCTCTAGGGTTGTGGCAACATCTTACCTGGGCAGTAATGTGATAAGAGGATGGAAACGGAGATATGGAATCAGCGGTCAAGAGATGCTTAGTACTGCTAACACTGACTCATTTCTTCACCTGGCACAGCTCACGCTGTGTTGCTCCTCCACCGCCATCCCAAGTCCAGGGCAACAGCAGTAAATGGGGAAAAATGGCCGCCTCTTTTTTTGCTCTATTGAAAGTACAAATAAGCGCGTCCCCTCTAAAACCCAGCGGCTCACGCATGCCCACACTGCATTTAACCCGATGTACTGCAGACAGCTCCGTCTCACACTGGGATATGGTTGCAGCGCTCACACGGCCTTGAGAAATGAAAACCCTTTACTTGTTTTGAAACTCACAGGGTAGAGGCTTTGGTGTGAGGCGCGGGATCACCTTTAAAGTCGCATGGAATAATGTAATGGGAGGTGAGCCATGACTGCTCTCTTGTATTGTGCGAGCTGTGCGTGTCCTCAGTGATGTGAGAGATCCAGTTTTATTGACCTGTCTTTTGCCCAAATCATACAGTCTAAACCAAATAGTGCTGGATCTAATACTTTCTATTGAGTGTTTCTAATGCTTTATGCTAGCCAAGAACAGCTTGGTTCGGTTGTGGGAGGGAAAAAAGGTGGTTGAATTACAAGAGGTTGGGATGGATAGGAAAATGAAAGATCAGCAGAAGCAGAGGGTTTGATTCATCGCCGTTTCAATGGCCTGATGACATTTCAATCAAAATATAAAGCCGTCATTGAGGAAACATCGTCATTGAGAAAAGGTCTCAGGAGGTTTGAGTTGAAATGGAAAGAGAGAGTTGGAGGTGTAGAGAGAGAGGGAGCAGGAGAATGAGGGAGTGACGGGAAGGGGAGCCACTCTGAGCAAAGCCCATCCATTGTCAGACGACTTTGAATAGAATGGCATTTCTAAACGGCTCTGTGTCAGATCCAATCACCAGGCTAACCGCCTTTATCTCACCACCCCGCTGCCCTTCTGTCCAACCATGTGACCATCATTCCCACAATGCACTGCTTCATCTCAACGGTAGTAGACCTTAGTTGTCCAGTGTGAGCGTGCCACGTTTTCACAGGTTCCTCATTCATGAATAACCAAGTGTAAGATGAAAAAGGTGCATCTCAGAATGGTTCTTTGGTGGTCGATAGAGCTTGCTAACCAGGATGTTTGCTGGAATGTGCTTTCCAGTGTATGACATAAAGCTGTGGGAGGTCAGGTAAATTGTGGACATGGCAGATGTTATTCTCACTCGAGTAGTCTGCACGTTTGGTGCAGATGTAGTTTCCGTGTTAGCTGAAAAGCATGCAGCACAATGACATTTTAATTCCTGTGTTGACAAAAGGTACCATTAATATTTTTCTGTGTTTGAAGTAGCACAATCACACTCCAAGAACCATAATATATTATAATAAATCTTAACATACACAGGCAGACAGACTTAAACAATTCACACGATGGAAAGGGTGGAGGAATGGACCATGGCACCCTTTCTTAGTCGCTTTGAGATTCGTCAAATGTTACTCTGAATCCCCCTGTCCTCTTCCAAGCCTTCAGAGTGTGATGACAGTGTGTGTTGGGTGGGGGGCAGTGAAGGCACTGTAGCTGTGAGACTGTGTGCTGAGTGATAATGAGAAGACCCTGTTAAATGGAGATGTTCTCAGGGTTGCTGGAGTGACATATTGTGCATAAAGAGGTGTGGGATATTCAGGGGCTCACCGGCGATAAACAATCCTCTGAAAGCCATCATTGTCCTCTCAAAGTCACCGCTGGCATCCATCTTAGACCTCCAGGGTCCGAGAGAGATGTCATCGCGAAAAATGGCGTGTCAAAACACTGTCATTTACTTTACCTATGTCATCTTTTGTCCCTGTTCCCCCACAGCCAACGTTTGAGACAGATAACGGGGTGAATGGCAGTTAGCCAAGACTGGTAATCAGGTAGTTGGGGTCATGTGACACACGTCATTATATCGCAATTATACGACGCATTCTCCGGCGAAGCTCTTTGGATTTTCACCAGATTTAACAGTCGCCGCATAGAACTTTCCCTGAAAACATAAAAAAAGGAACTGTTGCCAGGTACCTCCCGGATAGCTCACCAGCAGAGCAGAAAATAAATGAATGAACCATTCCTTCTGCATCAGCACCCCTCCAATCGCAATGGCAAAACTCCATTAATTCCACTGCTTCGCATGTCTCAGTTTTAATTATCGCTGCATTAGCAATGATAAAGTATACATGGCAGGCTCGCTGTGTCGGCGTGACCTCCGCCAGATCTCCTTTTGTTCAATTAGCAACGCTGCAACACAACAGCACTGGGAGCTGACAGCCGAACACAGGACAGCGTAACCCCCCCCGCCGCCACTCAAGGCCTGGCTGTTTCTGCCGTAGCTCCGTCTATCACCTCGTCGACCCCCTCCGTGCGCTTTCCCTTCACTGGTCCGGGGGAATGTTGATTGGAAGTGATTGGGAACATGTGAACACGCTCTATGGCGATACATCGCAAGTTCGCGTTTTAACCCGAAATGCTACACGGAAGGAGGCGAACATTGAAAACGGGGACTTAATGACCGTGGCTTCCCTTCTGGTCAGGCTATGCTGAAGGGAACATACTGTATCAGTTGCTGTGGGTCAGAGGGTTTCGAAGCGTTCCTGGTTGAGGCGGTGGTGCCACCCATGGGCCTATCGGATTCTCCCCGCCACATCTCCCTAGATAATTTTCCAACATCTGAGAGTGTTGCTTTAAATCATTTGCAGCGGGCGCTTACAGCTCTAACAGGAATATCGGCAGAGTTATTAAGCCAAATGGATTCCGGAACCTCTTGTATTGATCAAAACAAGTTACTCAGAGGAGATGGTTATTGATGGACAGCAGTGGGCATTTTCAGTCAGAATTTGACGAAGTAGAGCTGAATCAGTTACTGACGACACTGTGTCAGGGTAGTACAGAATGACTTGTTATTAACAATACGTTTAAATGTGTTTCATTTTATCCGATTAACTTTGAGACACATGGCTTGTGAGAAATCATGGCAGCATCAGGGAATGAAATCGTGACAGCATCAGGGTATCAAAGTGATGGTTCAGCAGGATTTAATAAGGACAGCCAGACGTGGTACCATCCATGATGCCACTTTATTTAGACCAGACAATATTTAGCTCACACAACAAAAGGCCTTTGCACCCCTCCAGTCAGATCCGGTCTCTCCTCTGATCCAACCCTGTGCTTTACAGTGATTTCCTTCAGATACCTTAAACTTCCGGCTAATATTCCCTACATATCTATTTTGGGGTATTTTCACTGAGAATGAACACAAAGCCTTGTTTCCATAGCATTTGATTTGTTGGCAGCTGTTGCCATTGGAAACAGCTCACTTTGATGAGGTAAATAGTGTTTCTGAGGGATAATTGTGTGTGTATGAACATGTGTATTTAAAAGGGAATCAATGTCAATAGTTGAGTACAAAGGCTTTGAAATGAAAGAGAATCAGCCGTCTCTGTGCTTTCAATTAACCACAAACAAATGTATCATCCCTTTTAGAATACAGAAATCTAAAGCAAGGGAAAGGTCAATCATCCCTTCAAAACGAGCAGGGATAAACATATGCACTCTACCAACCCATTGCCTGTATGGGCTTGGGACTTGCTCTGGACTCGGCTCGTGTTAATTTGTTTTTACAATTCCCCTTGACACCTCTGTCGAGAAGGAAGGCAGTAAAGAAGGGGAGAAAATTCAAATCAGATTTACAGAAAACCAAAGTGGTAATCAGCAATACAGGGCTTTGATGCAGACAGCATACTAACACACAGCCGGGGTAAGGCACAATTGCTAATTAACGCTACATACAATTTGCACATTTTGCAGGAGGTCTGTTCCCTTCCTAGGATGATGAAGCTTGGCAGCTTTCAAAAATACTAAATGTATGTCAGAAAAGGAGGAAAAGCAACATGTTCAACTTTCAGCCTTCATCCCCTGTCTGAAATGTGATCACAAGGGTCCATCAGGGTCCATGGGGCCCATCAGGGTCCGTGGGGTCCATTAGGATATGTGGGGTCCATCAGGGTCCGTTACTCCAACAGGGTCCATCAGGGTCCGTGGGGTCCATCAGGGTACATTACTCCAACAGGGTCCATAAGGGTCCGTGGTGTCCATCAGGGTCTGTGGGGTCCATCAGGGTCCATTACTCTAACAGGGTCCATCAGGGTCCGTGGGGTCCATCAGGGTCCATTACTCCAACAGGGTCCATGGTTCTGAATTATTGAATTAATGATATCACTGGAACAGATGCTTGTCATTAATACTCTGTGCAACATGGCCGACTGTTCTGTGTGACGTACGATGCCACAACCAAGACACGTCTTCCACATGCCATTGTCAGCAGGGCCCACCAGAACTTGTCTCTGGGATCTTTCCAGTATCCCTGGTGTCGACTACACTCATGGCACGGTATGTACAGAGGTAGGAGATGTGGCCGGGCTTACAAGGCTGGCGCCGTACCCATGTTTATCTTCCGGAGACACAAAGACATGGATTATGCTAGACCTCGAAGTGTCTCCCGTCCAGCAGGATTGGACACATGCCCTGATCCGTGAACAGCATGCGTGTGGGCGAGATGTCACAACCATACAAGGATGGTTTGGCCTGACAATAAGCAACACGCATAGTTAAATGTATTTCAGCCACATGTGACACGGTGACTTTTTTGGTATGACTTCAAAGCCTGTAGCTGCACTTTGGATGTTCAGTTCTATGGAACAAGATCCTAAAATGTACCTTTAAATGAGAAATTAAGCCTGCGCCTCTGCCGCTCCATCTCTTGTTATCCTTCCCCAGTCCCAGCTTTGTCCCATAGACGGATGGAGGCGCAAAATGACACATGATTGTCAATGGGCCAAGCTCCTCACGGGCCCGGGAAGAACTTTAACTATAAGCGCTTTGACAGAGACAGATGCTAGACATGCGACATGCGACACCCTGACTAAATGGTAAGTGGAGGAGGGGAAAATGGCCGCCACACACAGTGTCTAGTATTCATTTACATGGGCAGGTCTGATCTTACAGGATGGAGGAAGCCATTCATCACTGCTCCCACCTATTCAGGTCAAAATGCAGGAAGGGCACTTAATATCCCTCCAGGGGAGGGGGTGTGCCTGCTTTTCCTGGGCCTCAGCGGTGTTGTCGTTTTATGCCCCACCCATTGCAATAAAGGTGGTGTTTATCTTCGTCGTGACACGAAGATCACGGCAGACCCCGTGCGTGTGTTCCTGTGGAAGATACGACGAGCGAAGCGGCACAAGAAAAAAGGCAGCGATGTAATTTCAAGAAGTTGAAATCGGAGTTCATAAATAATAAAACGCTGTTAATATTTCACGGCCTACATGTCCTTATCAAACATCTTGATTGTTACATTAATAACAATGTGAGACTATTGATTAATTCATGAGGTTTTCAATTAGAACACTTGGGAATCTGCTCTCATGTAAGCTATAACACTTTAATGAGGAAGTCTTTGTTGAGTTAAAGTAGTTTCAATGCAGACACCCGCTGAGTACTCAGGACATTGTAGGCCTGTGCATGCCTGTTTGCACGGCGCTGGCACTGCGAATACGTCTCACCCGGGCAGCAGTCACCCATTGACGTGTGCGTAAAAAATCAAAGTTAGCCAATTGGTTCACCACTTTCTTTTGACCTTTGACGTCATGGCATCCACTGGGCCACGGCGGGCTGGAAGACGCTTTGCACGTGCACCGACTTGTGCTGGTCGGAATTGGCAATGGACTCAACCACAGCCCCATTTGTCGTATTAACTTCATCAGAGTGAATGGGGGTGAATTGGACTGTTAGGATTGTGTCGCATGTTTAAGTTGAAATGTAAAATGATGAAGATGTTTACAGGACCTAAAAGGTCAATTTGCTGAATACGTAAAATGGCAAAAGTTTCCCCATTACATTTTTATCTCACTCTGATCATTTCCGGTACTGCACTTGGCGAGGGTGTCCGAAATGTTGGTGGTATTTTCAGAACTGTGAATGTTTATATTTTGATTAAATGTGAAGGCTTGAAACCTCATTGGCCTAGAAGGGGATGCTCTTTGGCAAAACTGATTTTTTCCCATTGTTCCAATGTTCGAAATTGCCAACAGAAACAAATGTCAAATGTGTTCACCTGAAGTGGTTTTCAGTCCGCTTTACCACGCCCTGGCCATGATGCCAACATTTTAGACTGTATCAAATTACAACCAGCTATAGACACCCACTGTAAGTTTATGTTCACACTTGATACAGTCCAGAAATCTCTGTACGTCGAACTCAAGGCCTGGGCCAAAAATCTATGTAATTTCTCTAGAAAAGATGGTGCTTACTGGGGATTATTAGCCTATGTGATATGTATAAGCATTAAGAGTTTACTGCTGATTGGATTATGAACATAAAACATGCAATTATTCAAGTTAGAGAGATGGTTGACATGGCAGTAAGATATGCAGCCATTTTCATTTATCTATATAAAAGTTAGTGAAAACTGTTGACTTCGGCATATATTTCTTCAGTGCTAAAGTTGTGACGCGAGAGGGTTTGGCCTACAGAGAAAGCCATTAAAATACAGTAGTGGCCTCTGGCAACAGGCCTAGTAAAAGGTGTGATTTTGGGTGACGTGTCTGATGCATTTTGTGAGTTGCTGGCTTGTTTATGCGAGCAGTTTCATCAATCATGCGTTGTTTGCACACAGCAGGGTTTTAACGCTCAGGGAAAACGGTGTCCACCCAAGCCAAATCTACTGCCGAAAATGTGCTTGTCATATGGCTTGTCATATCATATCGCAAACATAAAAAATGTAGGTTGTCGCAAAAGGACTTTTATTTGTTTATATACATATATTAAAGTTAATGTTGAACATAGTTATGCAGTGGGTGGGACACAATACGACACCTTGGCATGCTTTCAATCAATCAAATATATTTTACAAAGCCCTTTTTAAATCAGCAGTTGTCACAAAGTGCTTTCACAAAACACCCGGACTGAAACCCCAAGGAGCAAGCAACAGGGTTGATGCACAATAGCTGGTAAAAGCTCCCTAAAAGGGGCATAGGAAGGAACCTGGAGAGGAACCAAACTCTGAGGGGTGGCCAGTCCTATTGTGGCTGTGCCAAATTAATAAATGCATGTGGGCTGTGCCCACGTCCATATGAATATCAAAATCTTCATGAGAGAGCCCTTTCACAGACCAAGTCAAACACTAAGCCAAGGACATATAGGCACACAGACATTTTCTAATGTTCCATTAAAAGGCATCCAAAATGGGAGCTCTAGATCTAACTGAAAATATATCGTCTTAAATTTACTAGGTATGGATATCTTCAGCTGTCTGTGACTTGTTAACTTCCACTCCATATGTTCACATTTCATTTGTCTCTCTAATGGAATATTTTGTACACAATGTATTTTTTCTGGTCTTTCTTTATCCGGGTAAAATGGGTAATGACTATTCCTGCCTCAACAGCATTATAGCCTCAATAGGAATTTATACAATACCTTAGAGAAGCGTTAGGGCTTTTGTCCTGGAAATGTGTTAACAGCTACAGACGAGTATTAATTTGATCCATGATCCTTGTCAATAAAAGCCGGCCGCGCTGTTTGAAGTGATCACAGTTTGGCTTCCGCCGCTTCCATTATCCGTTTATCCTTTGACACAAGCCTTACTGCCGGCGTTACTCTTTGGTGGTTTACCCAGTTAGTTGTTTGTATCACCTGTTTTGTTGAATACGCCAATGCCGTCCTGTCACCCTCTCGCCTCTGTCTGCTCGGGTGAAGCACCGTGCGAACACTTGCACTTACACATGCAAATCGCTTCTCCCACCATTGTTCACAGGCTGCGTAAGTCTCTGCTCGGTTTCCATGGGAACTAATTATTATTTCTCTCACTTTGTTGAACACAGCAGCGATTTCTTAGCACAGAGACTTTTAAAGAGCCGATGTCTACTCTACTTTCCGAAGGAATTGTTTAAACAATACCCACTTATTCGTTACTGTGCTTAATTGTTTTTAACTTGACGTGTGTGTGTGTGTGTGTGTGTGTGTGTGTATGTATGTGCGTGTGTATGTGCATAGCTACAGTATATTTAATATCACTTGTTGATTGTCCCGTCGGATAACTGCAACTGTATTATTCCTGTCTGTCAATTTGAAATATGTGCTGGACAAGTATCTTGACTAGGAAACGCCCCAAACTGTGATCCACTTGCACTAAACCAAGTCTGCCATTGTTAACTTACATCAATTCAGACGTCACTGGTCAGCAGTGCGGTCAAGCAATAACCCGGACAAGATCCAACCGACAACGAATGACACTGCAGCCATTGATCCGACAGATGGTGAGCCTTTACGTTTTTTGCTAGTCAGGGGCTGGACTGCAGGGGGAGTTGTTTCACCTACACCAGGCTGTCGTCAGTGTGAGTACTAAAGCCTCCTCGGTTCTTTATAGGCACAGTTGTTGCCTAAAACATACACCAGCGCCTGAAACAGACAATTCTGCCGAATTGCCTAATGACATTATACACTTTTGATCCCTGTTTTATTGTTTCTTGTTCTTTTGACATATGGTATTATTTTTATGGTATTATATCCTTCTCATATGCTGTTCTCTGCCTGTGCAACCAGTGTGGAATCCCTCCAATAGCGTTTGGTACCAGTTGATCAGTCCGTCTGAGACCAGTTGATCAGTTATGTGACACCTATTCTTGGTTCATGCCTGAATGACATATTTGCATTAACATTGGCCACACCTCCTCAAGCTAGACCTCTATAAGACAGAGCTGCTCGGTGTTCAACCAGAGATCATCTCGTCCCTCCACTCACCCCACCAGCTTCCATTTTAAGCCTGAATGTAAGGAGCATAGAGGGGTTTGTGGAGAAAAGCCTATGTATCTTCTGGCAACACTCAGACGTTTGTTTCCCTCCCTGAATCGTTTGTCCTGCGTCTCTGCCGTCTCATCTTAACACAGTCAAAGAGTGTCTCTGTCCTCGCAGCCTAATGGCGGAACCAGCTTTTCGCTGAGGTGAGGACCAAAGACACACTGCCCATATTTTAGGACACATTTGAAAGTCTGTAATTTGGTCTAAAATAACTCCACGGTTTGGGAAACCTCTGATGCACGTGTGTGCTGTGGCGTTACAAGCGTTGGTTCAAATTTAGCCAACTGCTCATTCACACTCCTCTGCTTCAGCCTCTGCTATATCTTCTGTAGTTAATTAACAACCGATCTCTTCAATTCAAGACCCGCTGGGTCCAATACATTTCTGTTGAGTAGTTAATTGCTCTCACCTTGCATCCCAGTTTTGAAACAGTCCGTGATAAGGGCAGTGTGTATTTCCTCCCACAGCAGAGTCGAATAACACTGACATGCAACCTGAAACATAAATGAATGACCCGATAGAACACTGATAGTATGACTTAGCAGTAATGCCAAACTACTGTCTGTATTGAGTTAGCCACATTATGTTGACTAAAAGGCTTTGAGGTACTCCATGAAACGCTGGGCAAGCCTCAGAGCTGCAGAGGTCTTGTTTTCCCTCAGATTAAGACATTACTCCAGTGTTGACAGGAAGGCCCAATTCTGAGCTTTCTTCAAACAGCCTGTAAGCGGAGCAGAGAGGCCTGATGTCTGGGACCTCGGTTTGCTCAGCCTCTCTGGGTGGACATCCACCATGGTTGAGGTCCAATAAATCCCAAGTCGACGCTCTCAAGCCTTTCAAACAATAACAATGGCAAGGGCATAAATCTTGTAAGATAGAGCGGGGCTTTAATACCAAGGCCCACCGCAGCTTATTTAGTTAAACCTTGGAGGTGGGGGCTTGAGCTGACGTAGGCTGGCTTAGTCAAACACCAGTGGTGTTTTCACGGGCGGGGCTGTATGTGACTGACAGATATAGGGCCCATCCATCCTGTCCTTTAGAATGACATGGAAAATATCTGAAACTGAGACTAAACAATGGCGGCCCTCCAGACGAGCGGCCATCTTTCTGTTTTTCAACAGGGTTCTGTTTTTCAGGGTTCTGTTAATCAGTGGGCTTTTTTCGCTGGCTGGAATGTGTTTGTCCAGAGCTATGACTTTATGAATACATGCGGTTTGACTACAAGAGCTTTTTTGTGTTCTTGTCAAAGTAATGAAGTTATCTTTAACACCCACCCACAATGTGTATGATTTACTACTGGTTATCTGGTTGTTGAGGCTGGAGGTCTTTTGATTGCTTAGTGGGAAAAAGAAGATATTGACTCGGCGCCCATCTCTTTAAATAAAATATGAGTCTTTCAGCTTTGATAGGCATAATAGTCACATTTTTCTTTTTCATTTAACTTTTATTTACATTTATTCAAATATTAAAGTGGCACGACAGTTTTTTGCTCTCTTGACTTTCAGTTGTTAAATTACAGTGTGTGCTTTCAGAATTCCCAGTGGAAAGTTGATTCCTTCCCTCTGCAGAAAACATAAGCCAATTTATTACAACATAAAATCTATCATCTTTTCTACATCTTCTTGTTCCACGATTGTCTGGCCACTTCTATATCCCATGCTCAGAGGAAATTAGAGGCTACGCTCGCTATCCTCCAGAAGAGCCGGGCTCTCAGTCCATTGTTCCTCCTCCTACCCATCTTAATTAGGTGTCCTTTGATTCCATATGAACAGAGAGACCCAGTTGGCGTGTTCTCCCTAATGCTGCCTCCGGGGGGCTCTCAGCACTGATCCAGGCCTCCGACTGGCTCAGAGTTCTGTAAGAAGCTGCACCGTCTGATTCGTGGAACAGAGTTGGTCATCTTTAAAGACAACAAGCTGAGCAAGAAGAGATATCAATAGTCTGGGTTGTTTCAATTTAAATATAAGTCGACCACCGAGCACCTGGCCACTAAGCTTGGCAAGCCAGTTTTATGGTAATTGCAACACAAACAGTCAACTGACATTTGTGGAGTGGTTTAACAGTAGCGCTCCTGGGGGTTTGTCATTATCTGCGGTAGGACTAAAGGATTTATTTTCTGGCTTTATATTTAGGCCACCTTATGGTTACAGGCTACGGCTTGAATTCTCTAAATCATTTTCAGCCTACTAGGTAGCTGGGCTGTCACAGTTGGGTTTTGTTTTTCATCGCTGTGTGTTGAGCTTGGCGTTGGAGTCCGAGGGCCGAGCGGCATGCGAGAGGCGGAGCCTGATAGGCAGGGGGGATTGTGGGATTGTGGAGAGCAAGGCGTCTCATGAGTGTGTGGTTGTAGTGGCTGCCCTGTGGAGCAACACATACAGTGCCCCCCCCAAACCCCCCCCCCCCCCCCCCCCCCCCCCCCCCCCCCCCCCCCACATACACACATGTGCGCTTTGGCCTCAGCGCCTGCAGTCAGATCCTGACATGTACTGCTTGGTGAGGCAGCAATTGGTCTGTGGCCACTGGCTCTCCGAGGGGAAAGGTGCCAAGTGCTTGTCCATTATAACAGGATCTGCTCCCTCTCTCTCTCTCTCTCAAGTAATTTTCCCCCGTGGTGCACCCTGCTTGAGTGCTGTGAAGATACAGGCGCGGGAGAAAGTGTGTTTTTGACATTTACTAAAATTGCCTTGAAGCATTTCGGTCATGAGGAGCACTGGCGTTGGCTGGCTGGATGGCTTGCAACAGGCAGACCGAGAGTGCAGCAGGAGGGAGGCAGAGGGAGAAAGGGAGGACAGTGGTAGGATGAGAGAAATGGAAAGTTCCTCCATTATTTTTCACTTATTTCTTATGTTCTTCAATTATTTCTCTCAGAAAATGTGTGGTAGTCAATATTTCCATAGAAAAAAGTTGTATTTCCATACCTTATATCTATTTGATTTGCATTCATATTCACACCTCTGAATAAACCCTTCTATTTAACGGAATGATGAAAGCAAAACCTTTAGGGGAAGATGTCCCATCATCTCCATCATCTCTAAATACGGCATCACAATGTGCAGGTTTGTGTGTACATTCATATGTGACTCACCTTCACCCCCCACCTGTTTCTACATTCATCCCTCTCTGTGTGGTCATCCCTCCATCAAGACTCACCTTCACCCTCCACCTGTTTCCACACTCTTCCCTCTCTGTGTGGTCATCCCTCCATCCTGTGTCTCCTGTATATTCTACCCTTTTAACTCCCATCAATCAGAATAGGCTCCATTACCCAACTCATGTCTCGGTGGGAGACTGCACTTGCAGCCCATTTTATATGGGATAAGTACCAGTTAATCAAGCGAAATGCAAACAGAAGGGATAAGTAGCTGTTTATCAAGTGAAATGCAAACAGAAGGGATATGTAGGTACACATCAAGTGACTGATTGTGTGATCCTCATTTTAATTGATGTAAATATTTGAAGTAAACAATTGACGTAAACACGGTTTGACGTTGTCATTTGTAGTTACCTATGTCATATGCGATCACATTTGATCATTATAGCGTTTTTGTCCCAGAATACTGCCAGTGCATACAATTAATCTCCCAGCATATATGGACAGCCGCTGGCTAACATTTTCACAGTATAGCCGGTACGGCCTCCTGACGTGCCGGTGGTTTCATGTTTCAATGTTTCCTGTGCCTTTATGTTTCCCAGAATTTATGTTTGCCTTCACGAACATATCCCGGACTCGTTATTGTCTTTGAGTCCTCGGACCCGATTCCCCTTGTGTCGTTACGTGTTTGTATAAAGCTGCCCTCTTCTGGTCCTGTGGTGTCGTTTATTTTTGCATGTCCCTGGTGAGTCGCTGGTCGTTTGTCCGTCGTCCGTCCGTCGTCCGTTATCTGTCATCTGTCAGCGCTCTATTTTGTACCAGTTTATGTTTTTGTATTTGTTGTTCATGTAATTAAAAATGACGTTCGACTGCAAGCTAGCCTGCGCCTGTTTTTGCCACACATCCACAACTTGACACAATGTACCATTTGATATTAACATCAACTTGCCCTCCAGCTACGTACGTATGATGAATACTGAACGAGTTTTGACAATGCACAACATTTCAATGTTAGGGCCATTCTCTGGCCGGAGTTTGGTACTTGAAAGTATCCTTCATTATCCTTGCTCGTGTTAACACTTGTAGCTATGAAAGATGTTTCCAGAGTTTTGCCAGCATCGACAACTCTGCTATTGATTGTAATGATTAGCTATTCATTTGGTGTTAACTACGCTGTTTGGAAAAGGCCGTCGGGAGTTCTGGCTGTGAACATCAAGTCCAACCAGCTCATTACATTAGAGTTGATATTCCAGTGTTTCCATTCAAGAATGTTTTCAAGTTAGGTGGACGTTCTCTTACTTTGGACCTTTGTGACACTGTACTCACAGTTTTTGGGTAAAACGTTTTTTTTAAAAGCCGCAGAGAAAATATGCCAGTAATGATCACTAGATCCACTGCCAAAAAAGGTTTTGGCTTTGTTACCGCCATGCCTTTCAGGTGCCAATCAAATATAATGTCTGCATATAATTATATATTATATTATACAGCATGGCTTAAGGTGGGTATGAAAGGGATATGTCTTGACTTTGTAGAAATACCCAAATCATCATGATTGGGATTCTTATTTCCTGTGAAAATCTGGGAAAGGATTTGGGAATATCTAGGAAAGGAAGTCTAGTGGAAATCTGAAATCATATTTCATATACCATGCCCAAAAAGATTTCTACGGGATAATTAGTGAAGTGACAATTGGTTAAGATTGTAGTTGGCTATATTAAGACAGTTGAAATACAATTATGGGAGTTGTATGTGACAAAGAATGTGTGGTTTAAAACTGCTCTGCTCTGAATCTCAGAATGTAGGCTCCAGTGAGCCTGTGTCTTTTCTTGGTGAACGGCGCCTCTGCGCTTTTCTCCCAGACTCTGCCCTATAACACCAGCCATAATTAACCAACCTCCTAATTTGAAAACCACAATTGTTGGTGTCCAGTATTTTTTCCCAGAGTCAGGGAGAACCATTTAGCATGTTAATTCAACGTAACTATCAACCTTAGAATGCTTCCACCTTATTTTAATCAGAGAATATGTTGAATATAATTTTGCCCGCCCTCATTCCGAGAAGGGCCAGTATCTGGTATACCTTAATTTGACTTCATTTCAATTATGCAAAGGAAACCAGATGCTTGTTAGTGTGGGTGAGTCTGGCAGGGGCATGGGATTTTCCATTTGGTGACTACACCAAACCCTGATTTGTCATATGAATTTGGTCCTTCAGATTAATGGCTACCTGGGGCCGATATATTGTTGCGCTAACAGAGAGTAACCGTGGCTGAGGGGGTCAGCCAAGAGTAACAAAAGAAGTGGTTGATGATAAAGGCCTGGAAAGGATGTCAAACCCCCTGAACGGAGCTGCACTGCACTACCAGTTAAGAAACATGGAGGATTGTGGGTCGGGGGAATGATGGCACGACCGCTGACGTGTCCCAAGCATCCTTTGTCTGTAGCGGTTCCAGGTTACTCAGAAATGTTAGACAACCCCCCCCCCCCCCAGACCAAAAATGTATAGTTTTAGTATAGATTACAAAAATACAGATTTTAGAAAGTAAATTCTTCTGTAGCATTTTGAATGCAGATCTGAGAAAACCACAAAAACATTCTAGTGGAAAATGAATCTCTGGATGTGACTTTTTTGAAACTGTCGAATTGGATGCTTGGAACGTTGAAGATGAGGAACTGTCTGTTAAGAAGCTACTTCGCATTTATGATGCTAACCAAGAAGTACTATGTGTGTAAAACTAATATATACAGATGCTTAACAAATAAAAGCAATAACCAGTAGTGTCCCGATATGGTATTGGGCTACTCCAAGCTGCTTGAAGAGCTTCAATGTGCCTTGGCTTAGGTTCTACCAGTCTCTGGAAGTCTACAGGAGGGATGGAACATTTGGTGTTTTGTTGGTGGTGGTGAAGAGCCCTGTTTAACCCTTCAGACCAGAATCTCCCATATGTGTTCAGCTGAGTTTATATCTGGTGTCTGCGAAGGCCATAGCATATGAGTCATGTACCGAAACCCAACAAACCATTGTGTCCCATCGTTTTCCTCTAATTTGTCACCCGTCTGTAAATAGTGTGTCTGTTACTATCACGTCTGTGACGTACCATAAGGCATTGTTGTCAGAATAGAGGAATTATGCATTGAACTGCATTAATCTAACTTTAATTCACCAATACATTACATGGCTTGGTTGGCTAATACATATTGCCACTGGGTTGTAAATCAAAGAATGACGCATCATTAGCGATCTCCAGCCACTGCACTGTTTAAGTTTTAATCACTTAAGATTTTGGATCGGAGCGCACAAAGGAACAGCTGGAAATGTCAATGAAGTAGCAGGAGCAGGAATCACAGGTCAGCCACAAGGTGGCTAATGGCGGCATGGGCTTACTATAGTTTGGTCTTCGAAAACACTTTCAGTGAATCACATTGTGCCAAAGCTGTTGCTCCGAATGAGTCTGACAAATATCTTCATAAATCTGTTATATATGTATATGTTACGGATGTCACCTTAAATACTATTTGCTCT
The DNA here is from genome assembly GCA_016801105.1 of Esox niger. Lineage (NCBI taxonomy): Eukaryota > Metazoa > Chordata > Actinopteri > Esociformes > Esocidae > Esox > Esox niger. Next base: position 23,811 of record JACXGJ010003653.1, read on the forward strand.
TCTACGCTTCAATTTATGTGAAAACAGAGATTTTTTTACATTTTACTCATTTAGCAGACGCTGTTATCCAGAGCAACTGGCAGGGCTGAGTCCATAAATTTACGTACTGGCAACCCTGGGGAATTGAGCTTACAATCCTGCTCTACCAACTGAACCACACAGAACTCAATAAAACATATTTCAAACACAGTAAGAGTAGTTGGTGTTGCCCCCATTTTTTACTGAAAACACTTGATGTAGAAGTTTCTTGTTCCAGTCAGTCCTGGGAGGAATTTTTGCCCACTCATCTTTAGAGTACCGCTTCAGCTGTGTGATGTTTGATATCACCTACAAGTCCCTCCACAGCATTTAGATTGGACAGAGATTTGGGCTTTGACTCAGCCATTTCAGGAACCTCATCATGATTTTCACGCCATACAGTTATGGCTTTGCTAGTGTGTTAGGGATTATATCCTGTTGCATGATTCATGTTTTGTCTCATCTCCAGATTTTTGACAAATGGCCTCACATTATCCTTGTTGTACATTTTGGAATTATTGGTTGAATTAATGATGACCCTGACCGGACACTGACGAAACAAAGTAGCCCCAAACCATGACGCCACTTCCGTGGTTTACAGTTGATATGAAGTTCTTCAATTCAAAGGCAGTGTTTTGTTTCATACCTGGCGTTGTCACCACCTTTCACACATCTCTCCCGGGCACATTATTGGAGTAGGTTTGTTCTTTCTTGGTTACTCTATGGGTTTCTTCCTAAAGTTCGGCCACTTTTAAGGATTTCTTTCCAAGTCACTGTGCTTAACTGTTGTTGCTTGCTCCTTGGGGTTTCAGGTAGTTTTTTTGTAAAAGCACTTGGTGAAACTGCTGATGCAAAAAAGGCTTTTTAAAATCATTTCATTGAATTTGTCTGATTCTAGTGGTCTGGAATTGTCTACGTTTTTAAATGTTCTGTAGGACAGCAGAATTATGTACTTTGAATTGTTTGGGCATCTATACTCTTTTTCTTTTTGAAGGTTTCGAATAGGTGTTTTTTTCAGTTTATTTAAATTGTATTTTTATTGTATCATATGATTATTTGAACGTTTTTAATTAGGTAACCTTCACTAATAATAGTGGTTGGAATACAGCTCAGATATCCATGTGTCCAAATGTGTTTCACTAGACTGTATGCCTTTTTAAAATTTTACTTTG
>JACXGJ010003653.1:26150-51943 GCA_016801105.1 Esox niger
CACACACACACACACACACACACACACACACACACACACACACACACACACACACACAGTCATGTGCATAGGCGCATGCTCTAGCCATTTGAGCCTGTTATGGACTCCTACTAGAGAGACTGGCTTCACAAGGACAGCTGGCTAGCCAGTGGAAAACATATTACACAACCGGCCATTTCAGATGGCAGTCCCAATGGACTAGCTTGGTGTATTATACCATCTACACAGTGCAGGCAGTGTGTTTTCACATCTCTCTCACTCTCCCAAACACACAGGCGCACACAGTTCAGCCTGTGGTGTTTTTTCTTCATCTCCAAAGTAAAAAGTGCAGATATTTAGGCTTTATTTAGCAGGGCCTTTGCCAATCACAATGTTTCAGTGATTACTATCCGAGGATTACGGGTATTTTTCCGGTTGAATGTAACGGCCTCCGTATATTTTAACCTCCTTTTAATCAGTGGGGAGAAGGAACAATCACTTACATCACTGGGATCCAGCCGACCTCCAGGCCAAAGTGTGTTGCTTATTTATCCAGCGTCTCAGACTCCACCCGTTTATTTTGTCAGACTGAACGAAATTCCAGAATCGGCCCCAATTCAGGAGGTCCGAGGCTCACTGTGGATAGGAGAGGGCGGAGCCGTGGTATGGGGGTTGGGGAAGGAGCAAAACATACCTGACTTCCAGTAGTGGAAACATTTCAGACGGTGAGAAACAGGATCACTTAAGCGTCAGTGACAGGCGCGTGCTAAAGCGAGCCCGGTAGTGGGAGACAGGCTGAATACTAACAGGACTGACTTCCAAGCGGCTGTGGTATTAATGAACAGCGGGACCTGGAAACCCTTAAATGCTGGTGTTTTCACCTGCTTTTGTGTCATGAGCCTACTAATGATTGGCCCTAAAAGTTCTCACTCATGTTGCAGGGACCTTCCACTGAGTTTGGGGTGTTGGGCAATAAACCATAAGATCGCTAGTTAGAGCCTACAAACCGGCAAGCTGGGTTAAAACCTTTTTAAACAATGACCTGCCACAGAGCAAGGCACTCAAAGTTCATATCAGAATACCGCTGGGCCTTTTTGTCTTTGTCAAAACGTACAATTCAACTGGACTTTTCATATAGTGACGCTACTCACGGTCAAAATATGTCATGAACACCTTATGAAACACTGCTCTGGCCTCCCGAAGACACAACAGTCCTTGTCACGACTTTCACTGCTCAATTATTTCATTTCTGTAGGGTGATATTTACCACACTATGCTGTTATTTTCATATGGATATCAAGTAGTAGATTCATGTGACTTACCTTGGTAACTCCTATTGGTGATATAGGAAATGGAATGGGAATTGCATTGCAGGTAAAGACAATGAAAGGGCCCTGTTAACTGTACTGTGCTAAACCAAATTCATCACAAGCGGATGGCAAGAAAAAATGGGTTTCACGTGCTCTGTACAGTTAGCCTGCTAACAAACCTCAAACGGTTGGAGACTTCCTGTCCACGTTGGGACATGGTCACAGCTCATCCCAAAGTAATCTCCGAACAGCATGAATTGGGTATCCATGTCAACACCACGATCAGCGCGTTGGCTGGACCTGGACCGGGCCTGAGACAAAGCTCTGCAGTGGACAGGAAAGCTGGTGACATTGTGTACACGAGCGACACACTGCCTGTGAGTACAATCCACCTCATTGTGTTTTGAGGTAGATATTCTGTCTCCTTACTTCACTGAAGTTACTTTGTGTGCCATCGGGTAGCTTGAACAATGTACTGTAATTCCAATTCTACCGCAGTGCTGTTCACATGCACACAACAACAACACACACACACACACACACACACACACACAGATACCACATTGGCTCAAACACAAACACATGCTCCCTCCAGAGGCGTGATCTGCTCATAGCAACCCAGGACAAAATCAGAGATTACTACTAATGCATTTATTCATGGCCCTATTATTTAATTACAAATGGTAATTAATGGAGGATAATAAACTGCTGCTCGCCACCCATTTTCATACCATTCTCTCTCTTTCCTCGGAGATGTGAGACGGAGATGCGCGGACGGACAACCGTTCAACTGGCCACTGATCATGTGAAGTCTCTAAGAATTGATCCGTCCTCCGTCCCAGCATGTATTGACTGGCGTCTCTTTGATCTGCTGTAGCTCCGCGACGTTTGATCCCCTCACTCAGACCTCATGGCTGAGCCTTACAGCTGTGCCGTGTCCACTTGTCAGCTCCTCGTCTCTGGTATGTACGTTCCCCCCTTTCCTTCCTGCCTTCGGGGACAAGCGGCGCATATAGTCTAGGTGCTGTTTGTAGCTGTGTCTTGCATTCTAACTGGCCATCAAAGTCAAGCCCATTAGTGGTCATTTAGGAGAAAACTAATTTGAATAAATTAATTATTTCAGTGTGGACAAATACTCACACAGCGTTAGCATTGAATAATTACAACCTAAGCGAAATGTGTACAGTGATTAACCTATTGTTATACATCAGCAAAATAACCTTTATGGCTGTTAATAGAGTTTATGGAAAACATGCATAACTTTATCGGTTCTAGATAAAATGTGTGCAATTTGTAATAATTGGTAAGGAATTAATGGCTCCTATAATACAGGACATAGCTGTTCTGCGTTTTACAAATGTTCTTCCATTTTTCATTAAGTGGAAGTCAAGTTAACCTTTTTTAATCAACATATTCATGAAGAAATAATTAAGCCAAACTCTGCTGAATTCCCCGCTAGCGAAGCTCATGCAAAATTCTGTTTTACTGGAATCCTAGTTAATAGACAGGGTGCATGAGATGTGTACCGTGTCCTTGTCTTTACTTTGTTAACAGAGATGTACTTAGGGCCTGGCGGTGAAAAAAAAGATATTTTATATGGATTCGATGAAAATTAAAACATATTTCGATAACAGCTTGTTATGTTGTTGCGTTCACACTGTAAAGATTTGGAGGCAGAACAGTGTGGCAGCAACTAACAAACTCAGACGAAGCTTTCAGAAGGGCCTCGGATAGAGTTTTCAGGGTGGTCTTGGATAGAGCTTTCAGATGGATCTCAGATGGAGCTTTCAAAAGAGTCTCAGATTGAACCTTCTAAAGCATCCACGATAGAGCTGTTAGAGCAGGTTGAAACATTATTTGCCACAGGGCAGCTAGGATGCCTAATGCTGTGTACAGAGTAGCATTGCTAGCGAGATTGTTGTAAACTGAACTTGTGTAGCACAGGGTGTAGTGTAATTTTAACACATGTTTTAATTTTTTTTACAATTTTGTACACACAGTTGTATCCCATTACAACAACAACAAATGCTTTTGATGCCAGACTGATTACACTGGCGACGGTCACCAGAGACACAGCAGTAAATTATTGAAAGAACCAGATTACGGAAGTGTGTTTGTACTTCAATCATCAATCCAGAGGCACAACAAGAGTCCAGGGATATCTCATTCCTGGAATGGGAAATTAGTATTAGTCGCAGGCCAATGGCACAAGAGACAGGCTATAGCTAACCTGACAGCAAGCAGACACACGAGGAAAAGTAACATTAATTTAACAGCAACAAAAAAAAAACTAAATCATTTACTCAACCGAAATTGAAATAAAAAAAAAAGCAATACCAAGAGGGGAGGGAGAAATGAATTGGAGTGAACACCACCTAAGACTTAGAGAAAGAAAACAGCAGGTTACCCCCGCCATAGAAACAACTGTGAAAAATGGGATTCCTCTTCCTCCATTGAAGTGTCAGGGATTAGGGCACCAGAGGCACACACGGCAACCTGCTGGTCCCGCACTGCTCTCTGGCAGGGGCCATTGTACAGAACCCTCTCACTCATAGGCAGCCATTTCAAACGCCTGACTTATGGCTACGTTGCCATTTTGGTGACATCTGCTAGGCATCCAGGAATCCACTTATACTAACCCCCCCCCATTCTGTTCTTTTGTCCGTTTCATTAAATCTGAGAGGGATGACAGTTCTCACCTTTTTCATCCTCCCCCGTGAATGTGAAACGTCCTTGCGCTATACTGGGAACGAAGAAAGCGGTTAAGAATCCCCAAAACAGTGGCGACACCGCGAGCGGAATGAGGGCGACCTGTATGTTAACATTTGTGCGGAGCCACTTCCCCACTGGGATATTGATGTGGTGTTACGGGCCCGGAGCTTGCCAAGCAGAGGAGGCGGGACCGAGGAGGCCAAATGGTTCTCAGAGTGCTAAGCCGAACCCGGGGTCCCTGAGAGTGCAGGCCGCCCCCACTTTTGTTCGGGTTGAGCGATGGTGTTTGGACCCCCACACCAACCAAGAGTGGATCAGAGGGAACCGTTGACTCTGAACACAACTGGAGAGAGAGGGCAGATTAGCTCTGTAGACATAGTATAAAATGGATTCCTCCGAAGCTCACTGAACTTGAAGGTGTGGGACAATCGGCTCAGGGGAAGGAGACAGCAGCACTACATGGGGTTAGGGTTTGCGTGTGCATGGGCGTGTGCGTGTGCGTGTGTGTGTTTGTGTACGTCTTGAACCCAATGGCTAAATCAACATTAGATTCAGCATCACATTGTTTCAGTTACGCTTACGTTCCTCTACTACCCCTGCTGGTCGGAAACAGTATTACACAGCACAGACGTGTGCGGACCTAAGCATTGATAGCTGCAGTTCTCCAACCATGTAATTACTGCTATGAACATATTGATGGATTAGCATGGAACCCTGCTGACCTCAAAACTGCTATAGACCTGAGAAACTACTGTCAGATTTTATATGATGTGTTATGTAAAGAAAAGTGTTTGTGAACTGATACGGTTTAACTAAAAACTTTAAGTTTAAAAAGAAATACAACAGTATTAAGATCGGATTTTTGTCCCAGTTCAATAATGTTTCATTTTTATCTAAACAGAACAGCACTTTTGTGATTGGAAACAAATGTACACGATACCCTCTTAAAACACATTTCCTTTCATCTCGTATGCTGAACACTAGTTTTATTTCATGCAAAGAACTCAAGGAGATTTGTGGGTCATTTTCCAGTGATGTCCACCATTCACCACAATCAAAGTGAAATAACTGGAAATGAAAAGACAAATCTAACTCTGATTTCCAAATGTATACACCGCATGTATAGTAAACAAGCAGAGAAAACATAGATCTATTTATTAATATGTACAGTATATGAGCAGAGAACATAGATCTATTTAACATGTACAGTATACGAGCAAAGAAAACATAAATCTATTTATTAACACGTTCAGTATACGAGCAGAGAAAACAGATCTATTTATTAACATGTACAGTATACGAGCAGAGAAAACAGATCTATTTATTAACATGTACACTATATGAGCAGAGAAAACAGATCTATTTATTTACATGTACAGTATATGAACATCAACCCCATGTATATGTTCTTTGAGCCATATAAATAGCTACACGAGGAACCTCTCCCCATATTAACTATTGATGTCTGGAATGTTGCCATGCATCTTTTCCTGTGTGTGGCTCCTGGTACTCTGGGAAAGCAAAAAATAACTGAAATAAAAGTTACAAATGAAAACAATTTGAAAATGTATTGGAGTGTTTTGAAGAGCATGTTTCTCTAAAATGCTGTGGACCCATTTGTTCCTAGTGCTTTAGCATGGTCCTGAAATACTCTTAAAACACTGTTCAGTCCATTGAGCAAATGACATGTGAAAATAAAAGCTTACTAAAAATACAATCGCACAAATGAATAAAATAGAAATTCCATTTGTGTGCTGTATTATTGATATTGGACAAAATGGACTCAATGAAATGATGGTTTTGAAGTTGGGTCATAACAGTTGTGCACATATGCGTTTGTCAACAAGAAGAAGTCAGGGGACACAAGGAATGCTGTCTCTCCTTATTCATATCTCATAAAGTAATGAATAAGTCAATACATTTCTCTTAATATAAATGTGTCTCCATTATCTCTATGGGTCGAAAGGACAGCAGTTCAGCATGGAGAAGATTTGAGAAACGAATAGCATTTTAACTATTTTTGTTTTGTACTCAGTCAAATGTATACTACCAAAGTATTGCATTGTATATCAATTTCACAAAGAATATTCAAAGACCCCCTGCCTGAACCTTTATTTTGAAAATGTTGCAAAACGGCAGCAATTCTGTATGTACAGTTAGTAATGATTATCATGGGTTAGTTAAATGCATTATGGGATAACAGTAACTCCTTGAACGTCTAATCGAGGAAACATGGTTTGTGTCAGCCACTTTGGGGCAGTCATAACAACAACTACAGGCCAAAAAGCTTTTGTAGCAGCATTTGATTATAAATATACTGTATCGTGTACAGGTCCTTTGATATAAACGTTTTTAGTCATCAATCTACACAAAGTAAATCAAGAAGAAAAATCTAAGAACAATCTCAAAAATGTGTGCTGGTTTATTAAATGAAATCACAAGTACAAAAGTACTCAGACTCTTTTCATTACTTTGTAGAGGCACCTTTGGAAGAGATCAAAGTTTTGAGTCTTCTTGGTTATGCTTCTACCAACTTTGCATACTTGGGCAGTTTGGTCAGTTTCTCATATTTTCTTTGTATATTGTCTCAAGCTCTGCCAGGTTGGATGGGGTGAATCAGCGAGTGAAGATCTTCTGTTCCATTCATTGATTTTCAGATAGTTGTCCGGGATTTCACTTGACCGTTCAAAGACATTGAAAGATTTACAAGTTGTTGCCACGCTGAATGTTCAACCTTCGACCTTCGACCCAGACCGATTTCTGAGTCCTTGCCACTGATAAGTGTCCCCACAACAAGATGCTTCCACCACCATGCTTCACCGTAGGCAAGGCATTAGCCAGGTGATGTGGAGTGGATTGTTTTCACCAGGCATATTGCTTTGCATTCAGGCCTAATAGTCCCCTGTCGGTCTCTTCATACCAGATAATTATTTTTATGCCTGGTTGAAGGTGGGCTGCTGAGATGGTTGTCCTGGCAGATGCTCCCATTAGGTGCTAAATCACCTGACTGACAAATGACATTCATTCATCTGTCTGGACAGCCAGCTCAAGAAAAAGTCTTGGTGGCTCCCAACATGTTCCGTTTCACAATAACTGAGCACACTGTTCTCCCGGAAAACCTTCAGTGCTTAATAACCTTTTTTATAACCTTCCTCAAGCTGCGTGCCTCAACACAATACCTGCAATCGCCAGCAGAGATTTTCATGGGCATCATGGCTTTTTTTTGTTCTGATATGACCTGTGTGGTGTGAAGACAGGTGTTTGTGCCTCAGTTATGAGTTAATAACACAACAAAATGTGTATAGGGCAGTCTTCGTTCTTCCCCCACAACATGCCAGTTAAATCAAAAGATTTTGGATAGTTTGGCAGTAAGCTCCACACACAGACATCCACCTCAGGCCATTCTGCTTTTCAAAACCTGGACACGAGGTCACACTCAATCACCTAACCACGCCATTGTGCCATGCCGCTGCCCAGTGCGACCGTGGGCAGTCGCTTGGTTCAGATGTAACTGGGGAAAGCTCCACCAAATCTTGGGGGCGAAGGCATGCCAGAACGGCGTTCCCTTAGACGTTGCATTCATTTGCATTGTGTTCGTTAGAATAATTACCCGCAAAATTTGGTGAGTGAAGTTTTGAAGCAGTTCATAGATCTGAATAGCAGCCGTCATTTCAATCAACGACCTCCACGGAGCAACGGTCAAAGTGTCTCACACGCAGACATTTCACCCCAACAGCATTATGTCAGTAGGTGCTGCCCAGTACACTACCCCCCCCTTTTAAAAATGTCGGGATAACCTAGATTGACAGGGAGAAACCGTGGCTGGTGGACACATTATCTTAGTCCTTTCTCGTAATTTAATGTGCCCAATCCACGCTGTAAACCAAAACAACACGGCCCGGAGAGGCTTTATGTAAGGGTCAGGGTGTCAGGATTACTGCTAAAAAATAAGGGGGGCAAACCCTCCCTTCCTCTTAACCCCCCACCCCCTCCGGTTCTAGTCCCTTGTCCATAAAGTCCACCAGCTGTTGCCTTCTCCTAAACCCAGCTGAATTGAAACGGATCTAAAAGGCCCAATCAGAGGATTTTTTTTTTTTACTGTGGGGTTAGTGCGCCACCATCATGGACGGCTGCTGGAGAGTGTACAGCTCCCGAAAAAGGACAGGCACGGGCTGGAGACGCAAAAAGCACAATATTCAGGCTGCAGTTTTAAACAGTCCTAGCGACAGAATGCCAAATGATAAACAAGTTTGAGGTTAAACTTTTCTAAAACGGGTCAGCAGAGACACAAGAGAGGTGCAGGGCAGATGCAGAGCACACAGTGTACCGTTTACAGATGCAAACATCGTTGCTCGGTGACTGGAGGGCCAGCGGGGTGATTGCTCAATGGGACAGCCAATCCAAAAGCATGTGACAGTTTGGGGGGAGGACATAGCCGGGGGACAGACACGTTGAGAGTTCAGGAGAGGGGCAGTGTGGCAAAGTCTAGTACCCTTCTGTCCAAACCCTTCTCTTCCTCATCCTCGTCATCATCACTGAACTGCAGATGAACCCAGATTAATTGTTTAATGTGGCTCGGAGGTAAGAAGGTTTTTGGATTGTTGGATTGTTAGGCTTAGTAACCGAAAACAGAGGAGGTGAATCTGCGGCCACGCTGACCTAAAATCCTTTATTTCTACAGCAAAAACATTGTCCAAACATATTATTATTATTATTATTATTATTATTATTATTATTTTGAAATGTTTGAATACTAAGATATTCAAAAGTAAACATTGAAATGCATTTTTTATCTTTAGGTTCATTTAATAATGGCAGTGGAATTATGTGTACCTTTTTCAACATCTTCCCATTGTTTAGTCTTATTACATTGTAATACAACACAAACAATGCATTCAACTTCCCTACATAAACTTCTCCACATGCAAAACCAACATAGATTCAGGACTGACACTATTTAAGATGATGTACATAATAAATGCTTTCTGGTAGCCAGCCATATTGTGTGCATTGAATTTCTATGTGATATTAGAAACTTCTGTAAAAATGAGTTTGTGTGCAGTATGTGTGCAGAGGGAAAACCATAGTTATGCAACTGGAATAATTTGGGAACTTCTCAAATTGTTTTTTATGAAATATTATGTCAAAATGTTCGAAGGTGCCATCTATTATAAAACAAACACAATGTTACACTTTCTAACTAGCTGCAGTTAGAAACATAAAAACAGTGGACTCAAGATGCATGAATGGATACAGTAGCTAACATTTGTTAATATGCATCATCATATTAAAATCATTACCTAAAGAGTAATGATCATTCTCATAGGAAACTGTATGTTATGGCTAAAAGTCCCTGCGTTAAAAGTGTCTTTTATCAAAGGTTGTGTAATTTTTCTTGCAACACAAAAGGGTTTTAGGTTGTGGGGACTACATTCGACACATATTTTCCATTTGTGAAAATCCACTATGCCAGACTTCAATAACTTGCTACTGAATAGTCGGGCTCAGCATAAGCCTTTATTTCGTATCATGACACACCGGCAAAAATACCTTGTTGTCAGATAATATATTCTGAAGTTGGTTACACCACATGACATAGATTTTTTAAAAGTAGGAACAAGTATCAATTCATATGTATGTATTGACACAATATTATCATATTGCCCAAATATCTTATTTAAATTTTTATTATGAATACAGAAATAAATATTTGAACTTGCACGGTTGTATCATATTTTCACGGTTTTATTTTGTAAAACAAATAATATGCACCATAGATTATTATTAATGATGTGATTTCAAACAGATAACGATGTGTGGAAATGAGCAATAAGAATGTTTTTTATTATAATTAATTATTGTAAATTTGTTACCTTAATAAAATATTTTCCTTGGACGGAAATAATTTTTTTTCTCAAATGCCCATCATTTTGATTGACTATAACCACTGTTTTGTACAGAAGAATATATATAAGCAAACATCTGGACAATTATATTAATATATGAAATTATTTTCAGTACCTTTTCTAGCATAAACATTTGGATTTAGCTAAATTTCTTTTTGTATTTTTGCTCTAATATTTTTCAACACTTTTTACACTGGTATCATGTTAGTTATATTATGCGTTTTCACTTTGGAATTCATTATATTTTAGTACTTTTATGTTTTCATATTCAATTAAAATATATATATATTTTATATACATATATTTTAAATTTTAAGTGTGAAAACAGTTACTGTTTTGTATTCTTTTAAGTAGCATTAACATTATGAATGAATAATAAAAATAATAATAATAAAAATAATGAAGTTAAAACTGTACTACACCTGTTTGTGTTTATTAATAAATTGCAATATTTTATGGTATGTACTAATGCAGTACAATAATACATACATTCCAAAGAACACAATTGCTGCTTTCCTATGGTAGCAAAACAGCATTTATTTTTAAACTCTTTAAATAACTAATATATTTCCATGTAACTAAAACCACAGATTGCCTTCTAGATCCCGTTCCCGTTGACAGGCTGTAGGATTCAATGAGAAACCCAAGCAGGAGAACAAAATATTTCTAACATTATTCACAATTTATATATATTCTATCTTACATTTCCATGTTTTGGCAGCAATCCCAGAACTCATCACATGCCTCTAATGGCAAAATAAAACACAATTAATAGCACATCCACCATCGGCACACATTCATGACTTTCACTCAACACACTCAGGCCTTTCACTGATCCTCAGTGGAAAAAAATACCAGAGAAATTGTATGTGATTTTGAAAAGCGATTAATTGATTCTCACACAAGGGTGGGGAGTGGGGCTGACCGGGTGGCAGGATTTAACGTGGGGGTCGGTTCCAATTTTAGTCTATTAATCTCTAAAATATGGACCCATGAATGGGATGGCCAAGTCTGTCCATCTCCCACAGATTGACGGAGGTCATGTAGAGTTCATCATGGTGGCGTGGGCGTTGGCGACACTGATGGCGTTGTACGTTTAGACGCTGATGCTCCACTTTCCATCTGAACTCAGAACATGGGTCACTGTAGCTTTACAGCATCCTGAATTGAATGGACGTAATCCTCGATCTCACAAGATCAGTTGCCTGAGATATTTTGAATTAAAGGGATAGTTCAGGATCTTTTACAATGCGACAAATTGTGTGTGTGCGCGTGAGACAATGTTGTCCTCAGCATGCAAAACTATCCTCTCGGATATTGTATCACAGTAACCCTTGACCTCTCATATTCTGCTCTCGAAAGGACATTGCGGCCAGAACCAGCGCTGTGTGAGATATGGTAACATGGATAGTGTGAGATCTGTGCTTGTTCCCCCCTCATCCTACCATCTCCTCTGAGAGCATTAAAGTGATTATACCACAGGGGCCAGGGCCTGGCACTGAAGCGCTCTATATAGGCCCGCCGTGAACCTTTCACCCTGTCCACTCGTCACACCACAGACAACAAGGGCTCGGGTTTTTGACAAGTGGAATACAAATAGTTCAGAGTGTGATGTTTTTATGCAGCATTCTTCTGAACTCGGTCAAATTAAAGAATACTCCTTCAGGTCTCATACAGTTTTAATGTGTGAGAAAATCAACTCATATACCTGGTGTTATCAGCCAGTCGATTGAGACGTTTGCCTTACCAACTGTATGATAGTCAGTATACAAATCGTGTGTGTGTGTGTGTGTGAGAGAGTGGATGTGAGTGTGAGTCAGGCAATTTTGGATAGGTATAGATGTACATTTAATATGTGTGTATATATGATGGTTTGCATATGATTGTCTAACAATTTGTTATCAACACAACCAATAAAAAACAGGCAATCTAGAGAAATGCCAAAGTTGACATTGATTTAAAATAAAATATATTGTATTTAATCCCCCCTTCAACTTAAATTACAGAATTTTTACAAACGTCCCTATTAAATGAATGCCTCAATTGTCTCTGGCAGGCCATGCTTATGATATGGAAATAATTAGATTTTGATTATGTCGTCAGGTTGTTCAAATTAGCATAGCGTGCTTCAGTTGCTAAACTAAATACAGCTCAATCAAGGATCTTTGTGATATTTCAATAACGATCTAGACCGCAGAGATTGATTGAAACTTCATTGTTTGCATCACAAACATTCTCATGATATCGCTATCAGCGGACTTGGGCGTTAGAACCAACCAGAACTAGGCCGCTATGTAGGTTAGCTCTGCAAAAAAAAGCGCTTTAAGCTGAAAGGGAAATAAATAAATAAATAAAATGTTTGGAGAGGTGAGTGCTCGGTCAACTTGTCTGCACATGCAATGCCACAGTTGTGTCACATCTGAAGGAAGTCATTAGGCCGTTACTGATCTAATGTGGGGCGAGTGTGCCGTCTACCGTACAGACTCGGAGCCAAACACAGCTAGATGAACCCAGCGAGATGAACCCGGAAGTATACCGTTCACATCAGAAATCAAACAGAAAATAACATCAATGTATATTTAATGCACATCTAAAATGTTAAATGCATTTTTGTTTCTTGCTGATTATGGCATTTATCAAAGGCACTGAAACCTAGCAAGGGATGTTTTGGCCATACAGTATATGTTTTCATTATATGTTATATAAGGATGGTTGGTGTTTATGAGTATAAAAACAGCTGCTGCCATACCTGAACCAGTTATTTATTAAAAATATTTGCAAAGACTAACATCTAAAATTCACGAAATTCTCATAGTAAATTATTAAACACACAGTGTACATTTTGTGGATTTGGATTTGGTGAGGACTTCCATTAGTTACCATCCAAAGCAGCAAAATTACTGCTCTTCCTGGGGTCCACAAAAAGAATAGGAAATGCCATAATACAGATCACTGACACATTTCTTATAGATTAATCCCTGCGGCGCGTTACTGGAAAGTGACAGATGACAAAATCTAATGTCTACGTTTGGTTTAAGCAAAGATATTTTGAAAATAATGTTTGGGAAGGTGGCAGTTTAAATCTGCCGATTCTTTGCTCTGTATGGTCTGTTTGGGCGTTGGGCTGTAATTTTAAAGGTTATTCCTTAGTGTGATCTCTCGTTCAGGCAGAGCTAGCTACAGAGGATCACTGAGGGGCCTCGGTGTCCGACAAAATGCCAGTCGATCACGAGCAACGTTGTTTTCTCGTGGACAGTGCGGGAAGGAGCGAAAGAGTATATTCTGTGCGAGAATGCTGACTGAAATGTGATAGCACAACACAAACACGGACGGCTGCCACAGAAACATGACAGGTGCCTTAACCGCAGGTCAGTGGTTGACTCACGCTAACTCATCCCCGTGAAGCCTCTTCCCAGAATAGGGCCAACTGACATTTCAAGGTGTGTGTGATAGCCGCATGTCTTGGCGTTCTTTCATTTCACAGTGGTCATGTAAAACACAGAGTGTCTCCATGGCTTGGATAGAGAGTGACCTCTGCATAACCAGCCACTCTCAACCACTCATTCGCCGACGGGGATACAGACAAAGAACACCGTCTCTAAAAGTGAAAAAAGCATGAACAGACATCTCAGGACTCCTTTTTTTATGACACTTTGTTTGCCCTCACTTTAGAAATGAAATATAAAAGAGATAAAAGTTTCAGGCAGGCAAATTCCAGTGCAATATTCTATTCATGTGACTGCCAGTCTCATAAAGGGTGGAGATGAGTAAAAGTCGCTTTGAGTTTGATTGTCTCTAAAAGAAATCTAACGTATATTTTTCATTTAGACCATTTGCGTCTGCAGTTACTTTTCACCAGTAGTTTGTGTTCAAAGGATGTCAGAGGAAAGACATGTAATATTGTCAGCCATTAAAATCAAGACCACAACAGTTAATCATGGACTTTGTATTATGACATGCCCAGCTACTCATCTGTAATTACAAATTCGGTAGAATGTAGAAAAGGTAATATGTCATTGTGAATAAAAAGAGTATCGGATGTGGATACATTCTGGAGACCACAAAAAAGTATTAGCAGATGAGAACGAGGAAAGGAAAATAGCTTTGTCTGGTAATAGTATCTCACATCGAAGCAACGTTCATGTTTACGCGTTATTAATATAAATACTAATAATTGATTGTGCGTGGTTTGGTGGTTGTTTCGGTCAATCACATTTACTGATTATATTACCAGTTCTTTTCTGAAAATCCAGCATTGACCAGAATTTCAGCACACGCATCACTTATTTACCATTGTCCCTGTATTCTAAACTATTCTTCAAGAAATGGAATCCAAAGTACAATTATATTACAGCAATATAATACTGTATAGTAATATATGTATATTTATATGAATTTTTTAATTAATGACTTTTTTGAATATTTTAAAGAAAAAAAACAAGTTAAATCTGATAATGTCATATTTAATTTCTAATATTATATATATATATAGAGAGAGAGATATATATATCTATATATATATCTATATATATATATATATATAGATAGATAGATAGATAGATAGATAGATAGATATATCTATATATATCTATCTATCTATCTATCTATATATATATATATATATATATATATATATATATATGTATATATCAGAATTCTATTCTGAACTTCTTTCTTTTAAACACTCCCTCAAAGTTGAATAGTTAAACTAAGTTATCTTATTCTCATTTAACTGAATACAATTCATATTTTAAATAACACTGTAATTGCCAGTTAATGCGTGATTTATTTTATTTCAGCAAGATAGTTTACAGACAAGGCAGTTTATTAATATTAACAGTATTTGTATATATTAATTCAAAATATGATATATTAATATTAATGGAATTTATATATATTACGTATAGTATATTCATTTGTATATTTATCTTACATAGAGGAGAGAGGATATTTATACTTCTTTATTTTTTGAAAATATCACTATTGTTTTATTAAAATGATTGCCAAGCAGAATTGGAAAATAATATATTCATCTTTTCATTTCAAAACTGCATATTATGTTTTACTAATATTTAATGTTTAATCTATTTAGCATAAATATATTGGTTTGCATGCATGTTAATAATATACTTTATATAATACAGTACACATACAAATATTTTTTATATATGTACAGTATCGGTCAAAAGTCAGGACAAAATTTGATTAGTACTGAATAGATTACATTAAATTCAGTACATTTATATCTATATGTTAATGTAGACCTATGTGTTCTGCAGATATATAGTGCATACAATATATTAATATCTATATGTTAATGTAGACCTATGTGTTCTGCAGATATATAATACATACATTATATTAATATTTATATGTTAATGTAGACCTATGTGTTCTGCAGATATATAATACATACAATGTATTAATATGTATATGCTAATGTAGACCTAAGTGTTCTGCAGGTATACAATACATACAGTATATTAATATGTATATGTTAATGTAGACCTAAGTGTTCTGCAGGTGTCCAATACATACAGTATATTAATATGTATATGTTAATGTAGACCTAAGTGTTCTGCAGGTGTACAATACATACAGTATAATAATGTGTATATGTTAATGTAGACCTAAGTGTTCTGCAGGTGTACAATACATACATTATATTAATATGTATATGTTAATGTAGACCTAAGTGTTCTGCAGGTGTACAATACATACAGTATATTAATATGTATATGTTAATGTAGACCTAAGTGTTCTGCAGGTGTACAATACATACATTATATTAATATGTATATGTTAATGTAGACAGATGGGTTCTGCATGTAGGACATTAAGTTTTTGACACACTAGTAAAGTCTGTCAGAATTAATCTTCCTAATCATGAGGTAAATATCGACACACCACGGGAAGACTGTGCACATTTTTCTTGAACCTTTTGCAACGTGTCGTCAGGAATGCCCAATGGGAAGACTGCCCACATCAAGATTGGTGATAGTGTTGTTGATTGTGTTAGTGATAGAGTTGATGATAGTGTTGTTGATAAAGTGTTAGTGATCGTGTTTG
This sequence comes from Esox niger, assembly GCA_016801105.1. Taxonomy (NCBI): domain Eukaryota; kingdom Metazoa; phylum Chordata; class Actinopteri; order Esociformes; family Esocidae; genus Esox; species Esox niger. The sequence goes on from JACXGJ010003653.1 coordinate 42,127, forward strand.
TGATAATGTGTTGGTGATAGTGTTGTTGATAATGTGTTAGGGATAATGTTGGTGATAAGGTGTTGGTGATAGTGTTGTTGATAGTGTTGTTGATAAAGTGTTAGTGATCATGTTGGTGATAAGGTGTTGGTGATAGTGTTGTTGATAAGGTGTTAGGGATAATGTTGGTGATAAGGTGTTGGTGATAGTGTTGTTGATAAGGTGTTAGGGATAATGTTGGTGATAAGGTGTTGGTGATAGTGTTGTTGATAAGGTGTTAGGGATAATGTTGGTGATAAGGTGTTGGTGATAGTGTTGTTGATAATGTGTTAATGATAGTGTGGCTGATAATGTATTGGTGATGTTGTTGTTGATTATGTGTTAGTGATAATGCACAATGGCCTGGAAAGTGCACATATCTGCAGAAGTAGAGTATAGAGTTTCCACCTGAGGCACAGCCTGTACCCCAGGTTCACCCCGTTACATAAAACGATGGACACACACGACTCTGTAGACAACAGATATGAGACAATGTGACGGAGAGAAAAAGATGACAGGGAGGGAGATAAAGAGAGTGAGAGAGTTAGAGGAATACAGGCCTCCTGCACTCCAGTAATTATGGCCTACAGCTCAATGGCCGTTTCTCTAACCCAGGCACATGTTGACCTACATACTGACTGATTGTTCTTAAGGAAGTGGTGTGTCCTTTTTACTCCACTGTCCTCTATGACCACAGTGTGCGCATGTTTCTGTGACTGTTTCTTTGACTGCGTCTTTGACTGCCTGTGTGTGTGTGTGTGAGTGTGTGTTTGTCTGTGTGTGTGTGTGTGTTGGTATGCGTGTAGGTATGTGCATGTGTTATCGAGATCCCATACAAACAGCGTTGCTCTTATTTTCCAGTTGTAAAGAACTGCTCTGATGAAACAGGATAGGCTCTAATCATGCAGGTATGGCTGTAATTTCTGCTCTAGCCTGATGATAATTGTTGCCTGGACTTCAGTGTGCCCCCACAGTTCACCTACACTGGTATTCAATTATGCACAGAGCAACGAACCCTGTTGAAACGGAGTCGATTGGCTGTTCAGGATTTCACCTTTGACCCTGAGTTTTATCAGTGTGGTTCTGCAGGATGTGGGTTGGGTTTATGGGAGACTGATGATCCTGGGTGCATCACTCAGAGGGCCAAGAGAACGTTGGAACCTTACTTTGATCCATCCCATGTTGAACGGTTAAATATTTAATGACAATAACCCAAGCAGGGTAAATCCCTGAGGTGACATACATTTTCTTTGTCTGTAATAATATATTTTTTTTTTCATGTTTGCACATGCTATGTAAACAAATGACATATGTGTTAATGTTATTAATAATATGACTTACATTAATATCATAGCATTGATATGTTAGTATATTTATGTTCGCTGTGTAACTGTCTTATTATAGAAATGTAGTGAGATTTACATTTATTGTCATAATGTGATCTTAATGGTATATGTTTAACAGTCCCGAGACGATGACCCAGTGGCCACAGGAGACATGATGACAAGGACCAAAGTAAGATGGATTCCTCTGAAATTTCAATGGAAAAAATAGGCCAGCCCATCATAACGGGAGTGAACTCTTGAACTGTATCGGAGAGGCAGTGTTGTTCCAAAACTGCGCCGATAGCACCCGTCCTCATTTTGATTAGTCAGCTTCATCAAGTTATCCTGCTGAATGTTAGCGTGTTAGCCATTTGCAATAGGGGAGGCGGAAAAAGGGTTGGAATAGAAGTAGAGTCAGGGGCTTTAAAGCGAAATACTTGTTTTTTAGTATCATGCTTCATCATTCATTATATAAGTAACTGTATTTACACTGCAATTTAGGTGGCTTGCTTTTATGATGCTAACGCACTCCTGAGCTAATATAACTGAACTAGTAGGACCTCTTTTAACAATGTATTAAAAGTTCAAGGCACAGCATGTTCTGTTGAATAGATTTCTTCTACTTCGTTACTTCTGCGTTAATCTGTGTTAGTGTGGCGTTGTGTTAGATGAGTGGGACGAGCGTGGTTTCCTTATTTTGTTCTCTGGCATTTTACGGAATGCGTTTGGGCTGGGTCTAACCATGTATTCGAGCACGGCAGGCGTCCATTTGACTCAGTGGGGCGAGCAGCTGCGTTTGCACACACAAGAAACAAGATGGCGGCTTACAGTACCTTGTGCCTCCAGCACGGTTTCCTTCCTGCGTCAGAGAGGGAATGTGGCACCTCGACCAGGACTGTCAGAACTATGGCCACCGTGTTTCTACAATGTCTCCTTTCGTCCGTGAGACGAGGCAACCGGGCTGGAGGTTCACGGACCCGTCTGTTCTACTTTAGCAACCTCATCGTCAGCTCTCTAAATAAAATAAAAATCCTAAGTTTCGGTTTCAGCAAAGCTGTGAAATAAAAGTGCGGCCGGGTTCCGTATGCGTACTGTCGATTTCTCTGCTGTTCCTTTTCTCTTTCTGTCTCTCTGTCGCTCAAGCCCTAGTTGTGAGCGCTGTTCCTAACCTCCCTCTCCACGGCGGGCTCATAATATCAGATTGCACAGCCTGCCTCGGCCAAATGTGAATTTTATACTCTAGTGAACACAGGCTTTACACTTTCATTAGCTCACATTCTCCTCAGCGGTGCAAATGCCATGTCGCAGGACGAGGGGGCCCCGGTAGACTGGGGCTGACAGGGTGGCGGGGGTGGGAGGGCGGGAGGCCGCCGGAACGAGTAGAGGGAAAAAAAGGGGCTTCCAGGAAGTGCAACTTGCCCTAAAGGCACAGGCCACTAAACCACATACCAAGGCAAAGGACGGTTGCCTGATCGGCCGCATATTGTTGCCGTGCAAACCCAACCGGCGGTTTAGGAGGTATCGCATTTTGCCTGAAGGGAATGTGGTAATTGTTACACCGAAGCTTCATACATTTCACTCATATACTTACAGGACATCTTGACATGTGTATAATTATTCATTAAAGTTTCCATTACTAATACAACACGCTTCAATGAAATCGCAGGTTTTCTAATAACAGATGGAAAGCTGAATGAATTTATGATGTGAAGTCATTAACTATATCCCTTAATTATGTCATATCTGTTTTTCTTCTTAATGAGCATTTTATCACACCTTGTATGATTGATGTCAGCCTCTGACCTCCCTTGGAATAGCTGCTTACACCTTTAATAACAAGACAATCCACTAATGAAAATAGAAATAGTCTAATAAAATTGCTTTCCTCTATTTATACTTCGCTGAAGTTGTCCCTCATTTCCTCCACTCCTCATTTGGTTCCCTGTGAGCCAAAATGAACCAAACAAATTGAAAGGAGAAATGTTCATGTATGAACATCTCCAGATAGAAAAGAAATGGGTCAAGGGATACAAGAATTGTTTCTGTCAGTACTCCCCCTGAGAGATGAAAGCAAATGCTGGCTCTGTCCGAAGCTATTAGGGCGAGGGGCACTTTTCGGCCAACCCACCGCGCTCCTCCTCACGACTCGGGCTCTTTCCAAAACCCACGACCGGCACACAAACTCTGCCTCCTAAGTAGTTTCTCGCACTTGAAAGAATTGACTTCTGATTGGCCCCCAAACCCCTACCACGCACTTCGCTCCCCTCCATCGACACAGACTTTGGTGAGGGGAAAACCGACACACTACAACACGCGTGATGTGTGACTGTTTGACCTAGCTATCTCGCGACCAAGTCACACCTGGATAAGAGCGTCTGGTAGACGCCTGAAATGTAAACATTTCCATTAACGACCCACATAGTTGCCACACATTTCCAATGAGCTGATATCTGGTGCAGCGAAAAGCGCTTGGAGGGGCAAATATGCCGCGCCGTCTCCGCGGGCCTGACCAGGCTAATAGACGAGGGCCGTGTCTTGTCAACACGTTGCTTCGTCGTTACGTTGTCGCTTGCTCTAGATTCGGTTGTTATGCAAACAAACCGTCATGTTCAATTGATTCTCAGTCTATGTAAGGGACACGGCATCTGTGTTCTGTATTTTTGATATTGTGTGTGTGTGTGTGTGTTTGGTGGGGGGAGGTCTCCACGGTATGAGTAGCTGCAGGGGGCTTCAGAGATGCACAAACACAGGTCACCCATCTGAGGAGAAAAAAATGGCATTTCAGGCCACGTACACCGCTAGCTCTTTCCCATTCTGTCCCTCTCTGTGTGTGGTGAAGGATGCAGAGTTCACGTAGAGTGCAGTGATTACAAATTTGAATGGAGCTAAAACGTCTCCGGGGCGTTCTCTGACCTGTCATCCTCTGTTTTCCTCCGACGGATCTGACGAGTGCCAACCCTTCTCGCCATCCTATTGGTCTCTCTCTTTCCTGTACCTTTTTCCTCTGCCACACACACACACACACACTGTCTCTGCCTGCTCCTAGCCTAGCTGGGCCAGCATGGCAGATTACAACACAGAGAGCCCATTCCTTCACCAACCCCCCCTGCCCCGTTCATCCTCTGTGGTGCTGAAAGTAGATCTGCTCTTTAAACTAATCATCCGTTATGTGAAACAGACCTGATTACAGGCTGACAGAGAGAATTGAGGCCGGCTGGCAGAGGCCAAATGAGCTCTCCGCCTGAGAAGACCAGGCGCGACTCACTTACGCCAACTTTTATTTGTACAGTTCACTTTATTTGTTACAGTCGAGGAGCGCTGAGGTAGTTGGGATAGGCAGCGCTCGTACTATTTGGTCATCTATTTTATTTGTTGCTTTGTTGCTGTTTTTTTCCATTTTAAAATTGAATGCGGTCAACCTTGGGGCGTACACAATTATATACCAATTTGTGTGTGCTTCCATCCCTTACTTTCTGTTGCATGTCTATATCATAAAGCCTTTACGATTTGCTGTAGTTAAATTCTGCATTATTAACTCATATTTATATCATTATTTGAATTCTGATGGCCTGTTTAGGGTTGTCACAAAATAATTGGAATCGCCGGGGTTTCGTAACGCTGAAATTAAAGAGACAACCTCTTCACAACCACATCTCATTTTGGTAATGATATATTCATATAGTATATGGTCGGTGCAATTGTAAGTGTAATTGAAAAAACTAATCAAGCATATAATAAAATCTGCATCTTTGACCTGCTATTTAGAGATTTAGTAGAATTGCCTTATTCAAATCAGAAGTCAGGAATCGTCAAACCCAGGCTAAAGTTACCCGAAAGAAAAAACCCATGCCATGCAACTTACATTTAAAAAGGTTTTAATACAGAGTTATTTCATAGGAACAAATCATAAAAGAAAATACAATAAAAAATATATATAATTGCAAGAGAAAGTGCAGTAACTTTTGTTAAAAGTCCTGATGATTTAGCCTTAAATAAAGTTGACACAGATTATCCTAAAAGGACATAAGTCAGAATCACTTTGTGTTCTATCAGACATTCAATAATTCTTCAGTTCAACATGTGAAGAGAATTGGGCATCTCTACACGCCAATTAAATAGAAAATTATAAAAGGAAATAAAAGTATGTGATGCATGTATTATTCCTGCATATTTCTTGGAATTAAATTAAATAGCAATGGATAAATGTAATTTTGAGACATTAATCCTCTAAATTAACACATTTCAATATATAATGTAATCTACAATATCCATCTGAACCTGTACATAGTATTCATAGCTTTTTTGTTGTCATGTTGGGTGTATTTAAAATGAAATGCCGATATGAATTCATAACTGGTTTGTTCCGCTGATGGTTCACAGCCAGAACAGTTGCATACACCAAACTATGTTCATGAGGTGAATTATTCATTTGGCCGCGATTCTGCCGACATCAAGCAATCAATGGAGGAACAGCTCTTGTAAAAGTTTTACAGTCAACTAATTATTGTGGACCCAGCAAAGTAAATGTTAAAGTGGAGACAGTGAAAACAGGCCACAGCATGAAACAGGACATGATTATTTCTGGTGAGACAAACATCTGCGTTAATACTGACAATGGACTGTCCTCAAAAATACGTCATGAATACATTTGATAAATGTGCCCAGAGGTAATGAAAGTGTACTGTATACGGCCGTTTAACACTTCTATGTAAATCTAGGTAAATCCACACACGTTAGAAAACTAAAATAAACATGCAAGGCTGAGTACATTTCTATTTTGGGAGGCTCCATACTTCTGGGATTTAGCCAACGCCATGACCACAGACAGACTGCACTTTTACCAAAGAGCCGTGGGTTTTGCTCTGGCCCACTGCTTCTAAAGCCTGGCCAAGGTAAACCCATGATGGAGAAGGGAGTTTTCCATGTGTGAATGGCCACACTGCAAATGCGCAACAGTCATTACTGTACCCTAATTCACATGGTAAACAACTTGCCTGACACTGTACCTCAAAGTCAAAGAGGTTTTAAATGCCACTATTTAAACATAACCCAATGGGAAGTTCATGTGTAGGTACAATTGCTACACGACGTGAACATTTCTTGTGTTTCTTGAATATTCTCTGAAGACAACCCAGCATTCAGTTCATATCAAGCTTGTGCTGAATAGGAATCATTAAAATGTATGCAAATGAAAAATACTAATAAATACGATCCCAGTTCCCTCCATTCCGGTGTGACCTCTGAGTATAGTGTCAACAAAACCCCAAACCTCTACGCTCTAAACTGCACATCCTCGTCCATAGCAATCAATACAAATGTCTACACAAACGATCAAACCAAATCAGGAATCTTTGTTTTTGTTGGATTTAAAAATCAAGTGTCGGCGGCCGAATCGGGAGAAGTTGTTGCATCTCGCGGTCGTGCCGGCTGTCCAGGTTACGGGGAGTGGAACGGGTGAAAGAGTTGAATTGTAGGTCACATGCTGTCGTTCCCTATCTCTCAGTTGGTTTCCGCTCCAACGGCCCAGGGTGAAGGGCTGTTTCGGGGGGAACGCAAGACGGGAAGGGACGTACACTGGCACTCGTTGTCACCGTGGAAACTGCGAAGGAACATGGCGACGGTTGGGCCGTGAGACGCTGTCAGGTGACACAGCACGTTGGACCGCTGACAGCTGACCCCGCGGAACCGTGGGCGTCCAATCGGAAGATGCGTTCCGCAGTTTTGACCTCCTGTTGCCAGCGCAACGTCCAACACTCACATTCTAAGACACACTAACACACACGTATACTGGCTTGAATAAAAGCGAAAGACCAATACTGCCCTTCAGAGTCAATATCGAGTTAAAGCAGCATGGATTTTGACTAACAGCAGGGAGGGGGACAGGGTTAAGGCTGCGTACAGAGGGTGAGGCATGGTCTTAGATGAGAAAGAACATCTAATGTGACAGCAAAAGCAGTGATGTGTTAAAATTCTTACAACTTGTTAAATCGGCCTAGAAACAAAAAGATGATTGTTTGGATCTCATAAGCTGTGCAGTATGAAACTATAGGCCATGTTGACTGGTACTCAAAGCAGACCGGGGTAACTTTACTTTTAGCTACATTTAAAGAATATCCTGGTGTTTTGAAGGAAACAAATAGTTACTATTTCAACACAGATTTCAAGTATTTCAACACAGATCTCTGGATATTACTGTTGGATTGGTTGCGTCAACTAACATCAAAGTGTCAAGAACTAATTTTGCAAAGGAAAATAAAATGACTAAAACACGCTCATGTATTTACTATTCCAATGTGAAAGTCATATTTTATCAATTCTTTGGTATTTTAAAATTATTTTCATATAATTGAAGGAAAAACTGAGAAATAGTTCTCCACAAGTAATTTTTTTAGCAGGACCCCACTTGAAAATAATATTATTATAATTGTTTTAACTTTATTCTTAAGTTAGGGAAAAAACATATAATTAGGAATAATACTAATATTCTGGGTTGCTTTTAGGTTCAGGCAACACTGGTTAGGTTTATAGTTAGGCACTTTGCAGCTCCACTGTCATAAAAATATTTTTTTAGAAACAGCAAATTAAGTTAATGCAAATAAAATATATGAATATGAATACAAATGTCTTTAATAAAACAAAACAAAAATTGCAAATAGTTAGACAGTTTAGGTTCGCTGTGCATTCAGATTAATCTGTGACAGGTTTTATGTAATATGTTAGGTATTTATGATACATGTATTTAAAATACGTATTTCAAATACAACATTTAATTTTGTAATTTGAATTCGATAGGGTCGATGAAAATGGCGTTATAGTTTGAACAAAATTACTTGTATAAAAATAATGTTTTGTTTTTTGTAGGTTTAAAATACTATAAAATACTTTGTGATATATCAACATGATGACAACCTAAAAGTGCTACCTCTGATTGGTGCCTACTCAGTAATTTACCCGGACTTGTTGAGAACAGAACAGAAAATTAATCCAGACCCGAAGAAGTAGTTCAAGGTGAGAAAGTGAGGTAGCCATCTTTCCATTACATTTTTTGCAGGTTGCTAATTTTTTTTATAGTTCATGTTAAGTTTTGGTGTTTGTCTTAGTAGTTTAAGTTAAATTGTTCATGAATTGACATGATGTTCTAGCTAACTATTTAGCAGACCTCACAGTGAACATGTTAAGTTTTGTTGGATGTGCATAAAGTTATCAGATAGGGTTTGATTATCTAACCTAATTCAAGTAGCTGTTTAGAAGGATCATGATATTGCGTACCATTGCATGAATGACTGCCTCACACATCATGTATTATTATATATAAGATTAACAATTAAATTATTAATTACGTATAATTTAGTTGCTATGAATAAAAGTTCCATCAGTCTTATTCATTACTATTTTGTTATTGAGTCGGTGTTGCTGATCCAAAGTAAGTCACGTACATTACCGAAAAACAAGTCACTAAATTAGTAGAAACTTATGTGTCATTAACAAACTGTCAGTTAAACATAAAATGGTGGTTACTTTAAAACTAATCTTCATTTGGGTGATCACCGAGATATATGAATATTTTATCCTTTAAGTGTTTGCATATGTCAGATATATCACACGACAAAGAAAACTGTTAGGCAAATAAAACTGTTGCTGTCTACTTAATAAACTAAGTCAGTGTACTGCTGTAGGGATAGATCAAATAGGCCAGTAGATGGAAGGTTTGCAAAGTGATTTCATGTAAAAGTATTTTTAAAATACAGAAATACTGTAGTTTATTTTGATATTTTGGAGTGGCTGCTGTATGTTTTTGTTTATTTTGATACATTTAACATTAAGGTATTTGGTATAACATTTTTAAATAAATGATGATGTATCTTTGCCCATCTCTGTACCTAGCTAGCCAATACAGTAAATAGCTTTATTGAAACAAAAAGAGTACCAGTTTTAAGGACAGTAAGATCTGCTTAGTTATTGTCTAACTGTTTTTCAAAGTTAATGCAATTGATGTGTTGAGCACAGGTAATTCAAAAAGGAAAATTCCAAAGAGAAGCGTTAAAATTAGATGCAACCATAAACATGCGATGGACAGATTTTGTTTTTCTTATCTTGATTTGTCACCATATTACCAAATGGTAATTAATGGTTGTCACTGGTGGTGCTCAAAAATACCTCATAAACCACACATTAATTAAACTTTGATTTATCGTTCTTTATATGTGTAGATGGAACATCATCGCTGCTAAGGCATTGTGCCGTCCATATTTGCTGGGAATTGTAAGAAAAGAACAAATCTCTAACTTGTCACTTAAACATTTTCAATGTGTTAAATATGCTTTCTATGTCAAGATTGTGTGTACTTGGGAAATTGTTCACAGTATTAAAATATTTACCTTGGTAATAACATGAAGAATACGCATAGTCTGTGCATTTTTTTCATTTTAATATTTTGACCATAGCTCAAGTCTCAATGACAGCAGATTCATTTT
>JACXGJ010003654.1:0-51915 GCA_016801105.1 Esox niger
ACAGGCAGATGAGGTACAGGCAGATGAGGTGCAGGCAGATGAGGTACATATATATTCTCTCTGGGGCTTGATATTGTTTCATTAGATTGCAAATGAGCCATCTATCAAGCCTACTGCAATTTCTGTGTAACATGATGCCTTTTATTGTTAGAATTCAAGTGTAATTTTCACAAATTTATGCCATTTGTGAACAAAGCCTTGAAAATAATAGGTGTATTGTGGAACTGAACATGTGAGGGAAGACAACATTGACACAAGTTTGTGTTAAGTTTGCTTTTGCGTTTGTTTGCGCTTGCATTGCAACTATTGCAAATTTGGGTATCCTGGTTTTAATTAATACATTTGGTAATGCTAATGAGGCTGTGAGTTAAGAAATGAATGACTTATCATGAAATATGACACCACGGTGTAACAGCCGGACACAGCTTGTGACATGCCGGCTGTTGCATTTCTAGGTTCCACATACTTTAGTTCTAGTTCGTTTGTTTCTATGTTATGTTTGATTCCCCTGTGTTCACTGATTTCATCAGTGTCTTTTTCACCCCAATAATGTTTTTATTTCCAAGTGTTTCTTGTCATTCATTGACCATATTTCCAAGTCTTTGCAATAAATAACCGTTATGTGATCTGCTCCTGTGTTCTGCCACCACATTAACCATAAAAGAATGAACGACCAGATTAGGACCACGCAGAGGTGGACGGCAGAGGAGCTGTTCAGCTGGATGGATGACAAGTAGGATCCCTACTGTACCTACATAAAGGGCTGTCCAGGTGAGGGGGAAGATGACCTGTACAACTAACCCCTGGGGGGTGGCCAGGTGAGGAAGAGCACAGGTCACCACCACAGGTAATGGAAATGTCAACCAAACAGGACCATAAGACCTTTAAATTATATACTGTCTAATTGCAAAAATAGTTTTTGTCCCAATGGAATGTCACAATAACAATATTCTCTAAAACATAACATCACCCTGTGGTTGATAACCGATGTATCTAGTCTGTTACTATCTCTTTCTTGTGGGTGCCTCTGCTCTGTCTCTTTGCCTGGAGAGACATACAGGATGTAAAATTCGTCCTGGTCGTCCAGGTAACCTAATCCTCTGGAGTTACAGGGGCCCCTGGCACCCCATGTTTATAGCCAGTGTGCTACAATTACACTCTTACTCTTAGGTAGGGCCCTTTACTGTCGACAGCAAGGGCATTCCTCTGCTTTTGTCACAGCCACGCTTGAAATTACTTTTAAGAACTTTGGGTAGTAATTGAGAGAATATAGGGAAAGAAATTGCCAGAGCAGGAACTGGAGGAATGCAGAGTTGAAAATTATGTGGTTTAGGTTTCCATGACGGAATATGGTGTTTTTTGTTGGAAGGCAATAAACAGCTCTGGGTGTCTCTCAGTCCTGACTGCACAATGTGAAGTGCATTAACGTCCATTCGAATTCAACCAGTGGACATTGTGGCTCTCTTGGTTGTCAGAGGCAGCTCGTTGTAATCAAGGGAAGAGTATTCCCTTTAATTTTGAGTTTTTTAAATGATTGTCTTACTTTCTAAAAGTTGCTGTGTCATTGGATAATGAACAACATTAGTTCTTCTAAAGGGCCATGACAGGTGTAAGCATGATTGTTGTTGTAGTCCACACAACATGCCTCCTTCATCATTGGCATGCCTTACCAGGGCTTTCGGTAGGCCAGCTGAATGTTTGATGCTAGGTCAAAGCTGGTCTATCACATCCATTTATCTTACCAGTGTGGTTAAGGCCTGTACACACCTTGTCAACAATGTTAAATGAACTACACACACTGATGTGATGTCTGTACATTTAGGAAAGATATAAATGCTGATTATTTATAAAATGGGTAAGATGATGTATTGAATAATAAATAAATAAAAAATACTCCTTAAAGCAGTCTGATCTGATGCTTCACCCTTGATTTTTAAAGGATTTAGTCATTATCTCACAGCCTCACCTTGTTACTAATGGTGCTGTCAAAAAAATTCCAGATGGGTTTTGAAACGCCTTTCACTGCTTACGGACAAGTCCCGTTATGTACACTGAACAAAATTATAAATGCAATGCTTTTGTTTTTGCCCCCATTCTTCATGAGCTGAACTAGACTAAGACTTTCTCTATGTACACAAAAGGCCTATTTTTCTCAAATATTGTTCACAAATCTGTCTAAATCTGTGTTAGTGAGCACTTCTCCTTTGCTGAGATAATCCATCCACCTCACAGGTATGGCATATCAAGATTCTGATCAGACAGCATGAGAATTGCACAGGTGTGCCTTAGGCTGGCCACAATAAAAGGCCACTTGAAAAGGACACTCGATACATCAAAACCCACATTTCCCACATAGTTTTGACAGTATATCAAATGTAAAAAATGAAAACAGGAAGTGCATTTTTTGTGGACATGGCTTGAGCAGCTTTACTGAACTACCAACATATACTGCTGTGCTATAATAACAGAGCAGAGTGTCTCAAAACACACTTTCATTTATATTACATTTAGAGTTGGGGAAACGGATTACAAAAAACTGTAACTGTAATCCGTTATGTTACCAACTAAAATATTGGATCACAGATACTTAAAAAGAAATGTATGAGTACTTCAACAGAAAAAAAGGGTGCGTGAAATTATTATGACAAATACAGTTTTTGTAAAAAGTATTAAATACTTTACTTTGAAACACTCCTATTGTGGGTTATAGTGTCTCCTCCACAAAATTAACATGTTATAGATATTGCACATCTATTGGAGCTCCCTCCAGTAATAAATTCAACGGTTCAAGGTTTTGATTTGAAAACAGGGATTTCTTCTTCATTTGAACCAACCCTGTGAAAACTCTGTTAAAAAAGAAAGATATAAAAAATCTAAAGCTGTAGATTGTAGCCCATCCTCCACTGAGTCCGTAAATCACACTTTTGTTGTCATGGCACACTTTTTGTAGATGCTATTGAATTTCTGGCTAAACAAAAAAATTATATTTTCAGAAAACTAAAAGCCGCAGATTGTAGCCCATCCTCCCCTGAGTCTGAAAAATAGCGCTTTGGTTGTCATGGCACACCATTTCTTATATCACGGCACACTTTGCCGTGATATAAGAAGCGATTGAATTTTTAAGTTTCTAACAGTGTGGATTGTAGTCCACCTTCACTTGATCAAGAACCCATACTTATCGTTGTCCTGGAATAATTGGTTTTGACAGGCAAATATGAATGTCCACCGAATGTCCATTACAAAACTAACTTTACCTTGCGCTCTCTCATATTGAAGTAGAAAGCAATGGTTTAGAAGCCCTTTCCAAAGGCACTGTGCATAACCCATAGGGTCAAATGCTAATTCTGTTTTTGGCCAGCTATGTAAACTCTAACATTGATTGATGTCACAAAGGTGTTGAGTTGTTTATAGGCTATTCCTATTTGTCTTCTAATGCCTCTTAATATGAATGCAATCAGATTATGTTACTGAGATTGAGTAGTCAAAAAGTTACACTACAGATTACAAATGTGGACAGGTAACTTGTAAATGTAATGATTACATTTAAAAAGTAACCTACCAAACACTGACTACATTAGCACACTGGTGTAAAGGGTAGACTGTCGGCAAATTATTTAACATGTTTGTTTCTCTTGAATTACTTGTTTAAATCATAACTGACTCGGATGGCATAATATCAACATAATAAATGTTCAAATATGAAGAGGATATGGAGAACTTATCCACCTGTCAGTCTTCCACAAAGAACTGTGTCATATAGAAACCACTTACAGTGGGGTTAGTACATTGTTGATAAAGACTGAAGACTGTCCATTTCCATGTCATCTGAACAAAGCATTGGTCGAAAGAGTGACAATACTGTTAAGAAAACTTTGTTAAATATAAAATCCCTTCCAATGTGTTTTCCAGCTAACAAAACATATCAAACAAAAACATCTTATTGTTGCAATAGGAGCCATTAAAAGGTAAAATTATTGCAGGTTAAACCTTTTCATATGAGCCATGATATTAGTATCAGATAATATTATATAAAATATGTTCATGCAATATAGCAAATTATTTAAATAAATGAATACATTTCTGTATTAAAAAAATATATTTATTATAGGGCCTCAAAACATAGTATGTCTTGAGAACAAACATAAACCTACTGGATGCCTTTACCATTTGGATGTAACTCACTTGTAGCTAAATTAAGTGGACCACCAGAGCAGGCAAAGAAAGCAAAGAGAGAATCTGTAACTGCTGCCACCACCTCAAAGACATGTCGTTAGTAGCCGGCAGCTTAAGCAAACGTAACCATGTATAGCTCTGGAGGTAGGGGTTTGTGTCCTTGTACCGCTGTTCTCCCCTGCTGCCCCTGTCGGCCCGCTGAGGCTCTGGGTGCCACTGGGAGGATTTTAGTGTCCTCTTGTGTTGTCACTCTGGTCGTTGTGTCCCTCTGCTCCTTGTGTGTTCCCCCATGAGAACACAAGAGGCGTTAAAGGAGGATCAAACACTAGAGGTTCTTACGTCAATACAGCACTGAGGTCAGTCTGTCACTTAGAGAGTTCACTTCTGCCAAGGGCAGCGGGTCACTAGGCCCACAGTCAAATAATAAGAAAATCCACCGACACCATATCATCTCATAATAGTACATTTTGAACAGTGGATAGTTCTCTGAAGATACATGTGCTTTGATAAATATCCAGCTTTCTGACACTGGGTTCAACATGGCTCCAAAATGCCTTGGTACAGTATAACAATTTCAGGAAGCCATGCACATATTAAAGCAACCACAGAACATTACTGTACCTCTTACAGGTTAGACTGAACCACTTTCAGTCTTCATTTAAGTTTTTGGTTAACATCCACTTCCGTTAAGAAGTTTGGGGATGATTTTCAATGGACTATCTACACAGGCATACAGAGTCCCATAATCAGCAGCCATCAGTTCAATGGACTATCTACACAGGCATTCAGAGTCTCATAATCAGCAGCCATCAGTTCAATGGACTATCTACACAGGCATACAGAGTCCCATGATCAGCAGCCATCAGTCCAATGGACTATTTACACAGGCATACAGACTCCCATAATCAGCAGCCATCAGTCCTCTGTTCCAATGGCACATTGTGTTTGCTTTATAAGTTTATAATTTTAAAAGGCAAATTGATCATAAAAAAAACGTTTCGATTATGTATTAACAACTGAAAACTATTGTGCTTATAAGCAATAAAACTCGCCTTCTTTAGACTAGTTTAATATCTTCAGCATCAGCGTTGGTGGGTTTGAATACAGTAAAAAAAATTGCCATGAATGACATTATTCTGAAACTCGTTATTCTATTCTTGTTCTGAGAAATGAAGAATGTTCCATGTGAGAAATTGCCTAGAAACTGAAGACACAAGTACAATGTTGTTTAGTACTCCCTTCACCAGAACAGTGTAAACTGGTTCTAACCAAAATAGGTGTGGGAGGCCCTGGTGAACAACTGATCAAGAGGACAAATGAATGAATGACTAGTTTGAGCAACAGGCGCCTCACATGTCCTCAACTGGCAGCTTCATTAAATAGTACCTGCAAAACACCCGTTTTAATTTGTTCTTCTTTGTTCACAATGCATTCTCCCAGAAGCATGGTGGCAAGTTTAGATGTGTTCTGACAAATTGCACTCAGGAGATCTTTGGTCTCTCAACAGTGGGGTTCTTCCTGAAGTGTTGTTCCTCGTGTCTGATGGTCAGCTTGAATCTGTGATGCAGTTGATCAAGTTTTTTTCTTCACCATTCAAACCATCCTTCACTGCAATCTTCCATTAAGGTGTCTCTTTCGGCCACATCCAGGGAGGTAGCATTGGCCAAAGGTTTAATGATAAAATTCCATGCTGTGGTAACAGGAACCACAAGGTCTCTGAAGACGGACTTGTAGCCTTGAGATTGTCTGTAATTATTGTATCAGGAATAGGGGATATGAAGACAGATGGTGAGTGCAAGGTCCAAAATTATTTTGTTAATAAAGTACAAACCAAAAGACAAACTGAAAAATGGAGAAAAAACACAGGGGTACTCAGTCCACAGTGGCCCAACTCCCTTACAGTCTTGTGCCTTCAGGCACCTAAGGAAGAAACCCTTGCTAGTCGTCACATGTCCCTTCTACTATGTGGAGGACTTGTTAGTCAGAGCTTACCTTTTACTTTTTCTAGCCTCCTTGATTTGTCCTGTTCAGAGGCAGCTGTGCACGGGAGGGGCTAGCATTCCTACCTGCCTCCAGAAGGTTCCAGCATTTTCTCATTCATTGCAGGGTGTGCTCTCCGTGGTCCTGAACCTCTACTGGGAGCACGTTGCCATCCTGCAAGGGGTTTTGTTTCTGACATCTTCAGATAATTCCCCAGGAAACACTGCTATATTCAAATTAACTGAATTAATCATTTTCGTATTGCAGACACCAGCAACTCTCAAAGTGAAAAGGAGAATCATTCACTTGAAATCTAATTATATAAATTACTTCTTCTATATAATGCTAATTATACTGTCTGCTAAATTTTTGATATCTTCATGGAACAAGCAAGATTTAGTAAATTATTGAGATTTTTTTGGTTATACATATGTGGATACTAAAAGATTTTTCAACAGTTGTGTGGAAGTAAGGGTGTTAACACTATGTTGTGAGGGTCCTAATTTCCATTTCTAGATGTTATATAGATACTATCAACAAACTTTCAACAAGCTCTCTGTTGAAAAGCCACTGCTTGCTACGGTTAGGGTTAAGTTTAAAATAAGGTTAGGGTAAGGGTTAAGCATGTGGTTGGAATACAGGTTAGTATTCCAACCACACAGGTTAGTAGATAGCTAAAACGTTACTAATAGTAGATATGTGGAGTTTTCTGTCTGAACTAGTGTTTTTGCGCCTTGCAATTCAGCCAATTGCAGTTGAGCTAGTGAAGTATTCTGGGAATGGTTGTGGCTGACAAATCCCTGACTACCTTCTGGAGAATAATCTGTCAGATTTATTTTACTTTTTTTCTTAATTATGGTTAACTTTCTTGCTTTAACAACTATAGATGTCTTCCTTGTTCTAGCTGGTCATTTGCCATGACTGAGCAAACCAGTGCTTCTTTGTTCCATAAAATACTGTACCGAACTGTTGTTAATGCATTGACTGTCTCACATTTATTCAGATGTATCTGCATCATTATAGCCAGCTTGATTTGTATTGACATTTCTTTGGTCTTCGGGTTGTCAGACATCAGCAGCTTACTCAAAATGCAAATGAAAACCAAAATGCAAAAGAATTGGCGTTGACAGCTCTCTTGTGCATGCATTAATGGTGCTAACAACTTGCCTGATAAGAGACATTTGTACAGCAAATGTCCAAATGCTATAACAGCCCATAAGTGGTATGCTATATAGAAATGTACTGTTATTTCTAAATGTTTCATTCAATAGGGATGAACATAACCATAAATTTAAGCAGTATTTTAACTCTGTAATTTCAAATAGAAAATACTGGAAAGCAGAATCAAAACAAAAAGGTGTGTGTCTGTCCAAATAGTTATGTACTGCACTGTAAAAATAGGCAGAAGGAATAGAGGTGCTCTATGATGTGCGTGGAAAGTGCTGATGCCTCAGAGACTGATGCTTAAGAAACTCTGCCCTGGTTAAAGTATCCCCGTCCATTCTTCTGAATCAGCCAACAAATTATAATATGAAACATTACACCAACGTACTGTATCGGCTTCAAAAGTGGTTAGCATTCAGGTTGCAGTTAGCCAGCGGTTATAGCATCTAACTAGTAACCAAAAAGTTGCCAGATCGAATCACACACTTGCAAGGGGAAACATAAATGTTTTCTTGCTGAGCATAGCCAGTTGCATATTAGCCACCTATTTTAGGGTTTTAATTAATGTTAGGGTTATGGTTATTTTTTTCTCAAGTGTGCTTTCACATTTGAATTAAATAATGTGTGGTGTAGCTTAAACACCAGTCTGTGAGGCAGCCGGGCCTCTCAAGTTCATTCTGGGCATATTTGTTTCAGGTTAAATACATCACTCAAAATATAAAGGGATATCCTTAAATCATACCGGGTCTTGATGAAGGAAATACAGCTCCAGAAAAATTTTTGAGACCACTGCACCTAGGCTGTGAGCACCGGTCCCACTAGTAGCCCTCATGCCACCCTGATGGAGTCTGTTTCTGACAGTTTGGTCAGAAACATGCACACCAGTAGCCCGCTGGAAGTCATTTTGTACAGCTCTGGCAGTGCTCCTCCTGCTCCTCCTCGCTCAAAGGAGCAGATACCGGTCCTGCTGCTGCACTGATGCCCTTATATGGCCCTGTCCAGCTCTCCTTGTGTAACGGCTCAACTTGTTTCCTGGTATCTCCTCCATGCTCTTGAGTCTGTACTGGGAGACACAGCAAACCTTGCGACAGCATGTATGGATGAGCCATCCTGGAAGAGCTGGACTACCTGTGCAAACTGCCTGGTCTGCAGATACCTTCTCATGCTACCAGTAGTGACAAGGACACTGGCAAAACACAAAACTATAGAAAAATCAGTCAGGAAGGATAAGGAGAGAGCAATTATCTGTAGCCACCACCTGCAAAACCAATCCCTTTTTGGGGGTTGTCTTTTTTCACACAGGAAGCTTAGCTTATCATCACACACACACACACAATTGCAGTGAAGCCTCTCCAGTGTACCTGTTGTCACTTTCATTTGCACCAAAACAGGTGACACTGATTTAAAATGGCTTATGCATCCTCACTGGACAGATTGATATCCCTGAACTTTAATTGAGTTGGTGTTATATTGTGATTACGTGTTCTCTTAATTTATTTGAGCAGTGTATAAGAATTGCATTAGAACAGCAAAACAAGACATAAAAGTGACCATAGTTGGCCATAGTTGTCTTCAACAGCTTAGTTATACATTCCTTTAAGTAGCAAGTTTGCTATTCAGGACGTTATACTGTACCAATGGCAGGATAAACACTAATGATGGGAATTCCGAACCACAAATTTATTATGTTAGCAAAAACTGCTATCTAGTTTGCTCCAAGGGCTGAACTTTGGAAGATAACACACATTTTACCTTCCTTAGTGCACTTAATGGAAACTGTTTGGTTATAGTGTAGGTCATGCTGAAGCTATCTAAAAATGTGAACACATTATTGTTGCTACCCTAGTAGACATTAAAGGCAGAAGTTATAGTTATCTTCAAATAAATATTTAGTCATTAAGTAAAGCAAATCCGTGAAAACATAGTAGGAAAATAAAAATGTTAAAAACAGCATATATCTTTTGTTCCATCAGAACTTTTGTGACAGTTAACACATGTTGGTTGGAGGGTTGTGGGGGCCCCCCTTGACTGTCGGTTTAAGGGGTTAGCACTGTAGGACCACACAGGGAGCTTAGCTTATCATTACACACACACACACACACACACACACACACACACACACACACACACACACATACACATACACGTACTCATACACACACACACACATTATATTATTATGTCTCTAAACTGCCAGCTTATATGTCTGTTTTTAGAATGCCTGAGGTGCCTGAGTCTGTTTATGTTGAATATTTGCTAATCTATAAAATTTGATGTCACCCACTGTGAGCATGCACTCGTTAGCTCACGCATACACACACACACACACACACACACACACACACAGACAGACAGTAGCAGCCTCTATAGGTCATGGCTGGGTGGGCTGCAGCTACAAAAGGTGTGTTCTCAAGCCTTCTTGTTTTTAAGGGGCTACACTTCAAAGGTGTTTATAGTGGGAGCGGTACAAGACACCCAGTGCCACCATAACACACACACACACACGAACACACACACACACACACATACACACACAGGGGTTCAGTGAGAAACCTGCCCACCACCGACAGGAGCTCTTGCAAGGTATGGTTTAATTCACTCAGTTATACAGTAGTAGTGTCAGGTGGGTTGTAAACACAGGTTTGACACTTTTTCTGGACAAATCCATGAAAGTAAAGACAGTTTACACATCTATATTTTTTTGTTACCACTAGTGCACAAAGTATATTGGATAATAGTTTAAATGGACACTGGGAAAAACCTCAATACCCTATTTTGCCACTGTGATTCCATATTCTTTCTGTGGCCTGCTGTTCTCTATATTGTTCGCTGATCTCACTTTGTTTCCCTAGTCTGACTACTTTATGCTTCCCTGGTCTTACTATGCTTCACTGGTCTCACAGTTTTTCCCTGATTTCACCCTGGTCTCACTTGTTTCCTGGTCTCACTTTGCTTCCCGTCTCACTTTGGTTCCCCGGTCTTAACTGTGGTTCACTGTTCTCACTTTTGTTCCTGGTCTCATTGTTTGCTGGTCTCGCTGTGTTTACCTGGATATCCAGGCTGTCTGAGACCTCGTCCTTTATACAGTAGGACAAATCAAGACACGATTGTGATTCACACAAATTGTGTCTAGTAAGTAAAGACTTGAGCAACATTTTCCACAACCTAAAGGTTACATCAACTCCATTGGAAAGTCATGCACGCACATTGATCTATGTGCTAAAGATGATCTTTTTTGATTCATTTGGTTGATACATGATCGTAGTCATCATCACACTGTGGCAGATATCAATGTAATGGTACACTGATATATCAGTGATGTGACTTCGCTAGTATGTGCATGCTATCTGACAAGCTTCACACATGACACCTAGGTCATCAGCACTATCCACAGAATGTGTTACAGAGAGAGATGAAACTTTATCTACAGAGAAGGTCTGCCAAGTTAAAGAACACACCAGAGATTTCTAAAGGCCTGATCAGATGATGATCATTCAAATACATGGCCAACAAAGTGATTTTGATATGTCTTTTGGCCACCTAGACTGAAATGGATTCAATAAGGGTTCTTCGGCTGTCCCTTTTTTGTTCCAGATGGGTTAAATTGTACCTGGAACCCAAACATTCTGCCTGGAACCAATAAACTGTTCTCCCTGGGAAAAACTTGTATCCCGTAGGGACAGCCGAAGACCCCCTTAGGTTCTATTTTTTCTGAGAGTGTAGTCTTATACTTGTGAAGAAAATGGGTTCCATAACACTTCGTACAAAGAATTCTACATAGAACCCTAAAGGGTTTTGCTTATAACCAAAAAGGGTTCTAGCTTGAGCCAGAAACGTTTATGCTATAGGGACAGCCGAAAACCTTTTGAAATGAAGGAAAGGGTTTCGTAACTGTTATCCAGCAGTCCCTTTTTTCTAGGAAGAACCCCATTTGGTTCCAGATATAAATATTCAGGGTTCTACCTGGAAAAATACATTTGGTTTTATCAGGATCCAGTAAAGGGTTATTCCTACAGGGACAACTGAGGAACCCCTTTGTTTACTTTTTTTCTTACGGGTGTAAGAATGCAGGCATCTCGGGATATCATTTTGCTGTAATCATCTCCCCAAAACAAGACATCAAGGGAGACATGAGTACATGAATACACCATGTCCATGCTTTTAGCAAATGCCATGCAGACTTTTTCCATGTGTATGTAAAAGTGTAGGTTCAACATATTAACATTAACCAAGGCAATAATCCAGCCTAAATCTATTCTACTCAAAATATAATTCAAAATCATAATTTATCACTCCCTGCAAAAAAAGGTATTCCAAAAATGTATTTTGATGTGGGACAATCCTCTGGAAATAACATTTTGAAACCAACTTCTGGTTTTAGTAGTACCTTTTCAAGTTCTGCATGGAGCCCAAAATGATTGTTCAAAGGGTTCACCATTGAAGAACCCTTTTTTCTGAGAGCGATCCTTGTTTAATTCATGCAGCATAACACTAGTGCTTTCATTGCCCTCATAGGACCAACAAGACCACACTGGACTATATCTGTCTCCTTAATGAGAGGAGACTATTCCAGGGGCTTTCTGGGTAATCATAGTGTCTGGCATGAAGGCATCCGTCTGGGGTCTCCTATCTGCTTACCCCACGTTGGGCAACAACATTTTTCAAAAGACTGAGTGGAATGCGCCAGTCCCTCAAACTGACAAACTACAAAAGCCTCATGAAAGTTTGAAGACTACCCTGCAAAAACAGTTCAAGTGAAAATAACAAGGACCTGCTTGAGGCAAACACTGGTATCAGGTACCGGCAATGAAATGGGGGCTCGAACTAAAGGCTCAGATTTCCTGTGTTTCGTGACCATTAATTGTATTTACCTTGTCTCTGTCTTCCCTGCCTCCCATTTAATATAGGCCTGAATTAGCAGAGTAGTGAACCAAGCTGAAGGCTGTTGATGACGATGACCAATATGGTTATTAGACAGCTGCTGGCCCTGGTAAAAGGCAAGCCTCAAGTGATCTTTTTCCCAGCTGTGTTCTCTCTCCTCTCTCTCCCTCTCTCTCTCAGCAATTAGTTGAGTAAATGGAAGATGACAACATCCCCTAAGCATAGCCCAAATAGATATGGGACAAAGCTAGCTCTGGCATACTCGAACAACCTCTCAGAATAATCTAGAAAGAAATATAGAAAGACATGATATAGGCCTTTATTCAGTAAGATATACCTGTTGCTGTGTATTGCTGTTAAGAACATTGCCCTGGAACTGTAGTTTCCCTCAGGCAAGTGCATGGCCATCTAATATGTTCAGTCTTGTGATGAGAGACTGGAATTCAGATTGAAATGTTACATTGCAGCACTGACCACTGATGCACTAAGACACCCTAGACCATTAGACTTACATTCTCCATGACACTGGATCATCAAGGACGAAGAGAGTTAATTGGCAGAAATGTATGAGAAATAGAGAACAGCCACAGAAAGAACATAGCAAATTATTTGTTGTGGTTACCTTTTTTCTGAGGACCAACAGAGACATTTATAGTTTGGAAATTATTGACACAGTTGCAAATCAGGATATTTGTCTTGAAGATACAGATTATTAAAATATACATTTAATTTTACATATGTTTATTTTGTACTAACTGGCTTCACCTCACCAAAATTTCTTAAATGTTCCTACTTTGCATACATTGCTTGTTCTCCATCCTCCTTTTAAATATTGAAACAATCTGTTATCTGGATATTTTTTCCTCCACGAAAAATGTATATTGTGTCTGCACTTACATATCATGCGGGCCCTTTCAATTCTCTGCCCAAATCTTCATCGACTTTTAACATTTTCCATGTAGTGTGTATTTATCACTGCCATATAAAATGTATTTACAGTCTGTAAAGCTCTGCTCTGGGCTGTCCTGGGATAACTAAATGAGGCGGGATGGGTATAATAATAAGTATTATGGTCACCCGTCAATCTGAGAATCTGGTCCACTACATCACTTGACCCCTCCAATGGCCAACCACAAGACATCAAAAGAATTTACAGTAGAGTGGCTACTGGATGACACATCTCTTGAGGTTTTAGGTGATAAACACATTCAGGATGTTAATGTAATCTGTGTGTAATGCAATCTGTGTGTAATTTAATCTGTGGACGTCCAGTCACAATGCCATAGTTGTAGTGGTGACCAAACGGGGTAACCCGTTCTGGATGTCTTTACGGCAGGCAGCAGGTGTGAGGACAGACACCTTGCCTGTCAGCTTAGCCAAACACTACGTCAGCACTCCTTGTGTTTATAGTCAGGGTTGTATAACTGTGTCTGTGAGTCTTTGTGCATGTATGCTAGCGCTGGTGCATTTGTCTATGTGTGTGTTCATGTCTGTGGCTGCATATCTACAACAATGAACATAAATTAATATAGGCTACTTAATGTGACAATACTTTAAAGGGACTGTATGTACGATTTTGACTGTACGAGCATAAATACAAGCATAAATGCCCAGGAGACATCTGCAGTTAGCATTTGTTAAATCTCAAGTAATGTTTCCATTACTTTTTTTACAAAATCAATTTCATTCACAAGCCTAAGCACCCTAAACCAACCTGGGCTAGCAAATACTATTCCGGTCTCGTTCATTAAGATGTCATATTATTGTTTGAATTCAGTCTCGTAACCGTTCGAGGTAGGATTCTACAAAGTGCTCCTTTAAGTTTAGAGTACTCAACATATGACAATCGATAAGAAATAATAAAGTTAGAGACAGTGGACACATCATGTGTAGGGGACCCAATAGAGCACATAGATCAAATAGAAGAACAAAGACTAAATCTGGTACGGTAGGTATGAAACGCGTCACTCAGTTTGAGTTTGAACATCTGTTTACACAGGGTTCAGCTGTACATGAACGAGGACACAAGTGTCCACATTGTGCTTTTGTATGTCTGTCAACAGCTGTGTTTCAAACCACTGAGTGTTTGCAGACCAAACAATGGGGGGGGGGGGAGTTTGAATACATAAAAAGGTCTGGAACAGTAGTGAAATTAACAATCTGTATTTAAAACATGTAAATATCTGTGGTTATTTTATCAGTAGTTGGTATCAGAGAATATTTTAAAGTGAAATGTACCATATTTAATTAAAATCACAAATTTCTGGCTGGGCTTTCTCTCATAGCTCTCCACTGCTGTGGAATGATCTGCCAATTAAAGTTGGACATGTAGACTCAGTGCAAACTTTTAAGATTTATATGACCAATAGATTCACATTGTTTCCTGTCAGATTTATTTGATACTCACAAATTCACATTGCTCGCTGTCAGATTTATATGATGATAAATCTTGCTCACAGATTTACATTGCTTACTGTCACACCAATATGGCCCCACATGCTCAAATTCTTTCTTCTCAAGATTAGTATCATTCCTACAGGTTCATGTTGCTTCCTGTCAGATTGATATGATTCCTAAAGATTTACATGGTTTGCTGTAAGGTTGTTATGATTCCCACAGATTCACATTGTTTCATAACAGAATGATATGAATCCTGACAGTTTTGGACCGAAGACACCTTTCCCATGCATAGTGCTCTGCTCTTCACCAATGCCCTAAGGGATATGTTTAGGATGGGCCCCTTGTCTATTCCTGGAGCGTGGCTGTAATTTGTAACACTTAAGTCCGGCCGTGGTTATTATCTGTGTCTGAGGGCAGTAGGGGTCTTACTCCTGTTGACCTCTGACCTTTGGCCAACCCTGAGACTGGGTGTTCCCCTTTCTTCCCTACAGGCCAAGTAGGCCCCCGAGGAGCAAGCAGCCCCACGCGTCACTCAGCGGTGGCACAGGGTGCTGCTGAAACTCGAGAGTGGGAAGGGAGGGGAGAAGGTGACCAAGGGAAAGGCTTGGGGCAGGGTAGTCCCACACTGTAAACCATCTCTGGAAAATGTTTAGCTATGAATGCAATCACATTACTGCTTGTGGATCAACATACCTGATAGCATTACGTAAATAGTGTGGGGATATGTCATGTCAGTTTGGCCAGTGTCCAGGGGCAGGACATATGTCGATGTGTTTTCTTGCACTGTTGGTCAGAAAGAGTTTCTGACACGTAATTATTCAATGCTTCTCCCATCGTTATAAAAGACAGACCCAACACAGCTCAAATGTACATAGATTTTGGGTTAATGTTTGTCTATTACTTGAATTGTGCTCTCATATATTTACTTAATTAAATACCCCTTTATAATAGTTATTGTATTCATAGTTGGACTGAGTTGTCACTCAGTCCCATTACTGCCATGGCAACATAGTGGGTAAGATGTGTGGGGGAAAGCCTGAATTTCTCCCTGCTTACCCCCACATTAGCCCATATTTAGGTTATTTGTATATTATAGCTTTTTTATGTCAAAATTAGGGCTGTCAAAGTTGATGCGCTTCACGGGCATTTGTTTTCAAATTATTAGTGGAGTGAATCGTGTTTACGACAGCCTAATCAACAGCCTAAAAATGCGTTAGTAGGCTACACATGCGTTTTATAAATGAATGGGAAGGAATGGGAATATCTCGCCTTATGTCCCGCACCCCGATCACACTGCAAAAACCCATCAAACGAGAATGCTAGCCATGGCTCCCCTAGCTCTGCTACATGAATCCACCTGCTAATACTTTGCTTGTGGTTGTGGTAAATGGTCATTATTTCATGTTTTTGCTTATCTAAGCTAAGCATTAATGTTTCCACCAAATGTTTGTATATAATATGTCTAGCCACGACTACCTTATGCCATTGCCTATTCAACGAGACTACCTCATGCATTTGGTTGAATTTTGGAAAAATGTAATAGAGATACTAAATTAAGTATTTGGCTGTGGCAAACATCTTTCAGGAAATCTAATGTTTACAGGCACTCACCTGAACCTTGTTCTAACCTCATTTCCGCCTAAACATGATAGGGCAATGCCTTGACCACTTGGGGTGGGATTCAATGGGTTAAATGTCTGCACACCATGTAGCTGTCCAAATAAGAGAGGCTGATATGATATGATATGTTATATACAGTAGCCTAAAGTAGGAGATTGTCCTTGGTGCATTATTCAAGAAAACAATATGAGATGGCAATATTCTGTTTGGATTTACATGGGCTACATTTAGATGCAACCCGTAATTGTCAAGCACTGTCCATTGTTTGCAATATGTCTTTGTCATAATACACTGTTTTTAAACAGAAAAGTGTGAAGAGCAAAACTAAAGAAGATTGTGATTACTTGCTATTATTTATTTTAATCCTTTGACAGCACTAGTCAAAATGTATATTTGTATGTCAATCCCAATTGATGAACCCAAAAACTACACCAACTAATCATGCAGATCATGCACATACAGCCTAAACAATAATTACTAGTGGTTTCAAATGATTAAAATAATTAATCACGATTCATGGCAAAAACTTCTGTAGCTACAGAAATTGCAATTAATAGCAATTTTGAAATCTGTAGAAATAAACACTTTTCGGTTTCAAAAGTAGTGCATTATGTAAAATACATTATGTTTCATTGTACCAAAAGTGCCTTGATTGCTGTTAGGTCCCGGGATGAAATCCTCAGACCTTATGCTGGTGCAGTGGGCCCTGGGTTCCTCCTGTTGCAGGACAATGCCCAGCCACATGGAGCCAGAGCGTGTAAGCAGTTCCTAGATGACGAAAGCATTGATGCCATTGACTGGCCCTCACGTGGCCTAGACCTGAAACCTCTGGGATGTTATGTATCGGTGCATCCGACGCCTCCAATTAGTGCCAGAGACTGTCCGGGAGCTCACTGATGCCCTGATCCAGATCTGGGAGAGGATCCCCCAGGACACCATCTGTCGTCTTATCAGGAGCATGCCCAGATGTTGTCGGCACCATGTACAGTAACAGATATTTTTGGATACTGTAAACACATATTAGCCCCCCTATTTTTAAAGCTGCAGGCATGTTATCCAACACTGAATCACACATTCGCTTTTTGTGGTTTGGGCCTGGAAACAGTTAGTTTTTCTAGTAGGTGTTTGACCACAACCAATTATGTATATGTTTATTAAACGATTCCCCAATTCAGCCAAAGGCAACACAGTAGGTTACTTAGTTCATACAGTCTCGGGACCAGTTTCAGAAAAGGGTGCCTTAAGTGGCTAGTTAACAGATAAGTGGCTAGTTAAATCAATTAATGACAGGAATGCATAGACTACTTTCCATTGTTGTATTGAAACAAGAAACCAGACAAGCCTAGTTCAGCCGGTCCGCGAATAGAATACATTATTGTTGTTGCCCTGGTTGGATTCAATCCGCAGTGTCCAATCTGACAAACTGTCTATAAACACTGTGTGTTGCACGTTATACATGTGTAGAGATGTGGGGTTTGCTTAATTCCTGCATTGTCAAACCAATCAGTCAAAACTCCACGGATCTCGAAAATAGTTGCCTACATTACCTATTAACATCCAAATTAACGACAGGAATTAAAGGATCGCAACACTACATTCAATACATTCAATTAGAAAGATATTACTGTAGATGGCTAGCTCATAGCTAGTACCTAGAATGCAAACGACTCCAATCACTGCATGGCTGGTTTGTTTCTTTAGAAAACAGTGACAGTTGAATAGCCAACCACTACGCTATGACAAATCTAAATGGTCCATGTTGGTGCAGTTCGTCCATCTCAATATAACCGTAAACAACTTTACTTTAGGCTTAGCCGACTATAATGTAGTTACTGAAGCTTGTAGCCAGCACACATCTCAAAACTAGTTCCTTACATTACCTGTTATCATTATCATATTGGTTTGCTAATGTGGTCATGGAGTTAACGGTGGAAAAGAAACAAGCAGTAGTAGCAAAGCAGATTAAAAATGACCAAAATGCTAGACAATTTGCAATTCTAATTAAGTGAACAGATTTCACAAGCAATAGCGGAGATTGAGATGGCTAAGACGGATTCATGCCATCGTGCACAAAGAACAAGAATGGTACGTTTTTTTTAATAGGCCTATATACGTTTAAGTAAATCACATTTGTAAATTATGTTATTGTAAACTACATCGACATAATATTAACTTTTTTGTGTGTGTTTCAGATATGCGAGTAGTACTGAATGCATTGTGATTCTCCATCCGTTTGGGTACACAAACGGTCGGAAACCGTGGTTCTAACTTTCACCGGGGCACAGTGGATAAAGACTGTGTCGTTTCTGTAACTGTGTCGTCGATTGCAACCATTACTGTGGAAACATGACACCGCTGTCATGTACCCATTTAAAAAGGATGGCCATTGCATTGTGGAAACCTGCAACCAACTCAGAGTACAGGAGCATACTGCTCCTTTCCACACCGCAGGACAACCCGGTTTGAGTCTTCCATGTCCCTCACCGCATCAAGGAAGTCTGTGTCTCTTTTCCTCCTAAGAAAAATAACAACAAAACACACCACAAAGAATTCATACACAAGCACAGTCAGCATAGCCAACAGCAGTTTTGAAAAATATCTTGTACCGAATAAAGATTTGATCAAGTTGGCAATATTTAGTGATTACAAGAGACATACAAATGTTAACTATCATGTCATTAATGATCATTTCAGAAATTTCAGTGGAAATATTTCAATTTCCAGCTAGTTGTTTAGCGGCGTGGCTAAACATATGACCCCTATTATCGGCCACCTTACTATTTTCTTCAATAACATGTAATTTCCTTTTTATTGGTGTTAGAAATGCCTGATCACAGTTTCACTTACGTGTTTACTAGAAGGTTTTAGCTACCTTTCATGCCTTATGGTGACGATGGAAACAGACAGATCACTGATAATAGCCTGCCTTATGATGTCTGTTCTGTCGCGCAAGTCGAATTTCACGATATGCAACTTACATTTCCATGCATAATTTTAAAAAAAAGTATTTAACCTCCATATATCACTATAAAAAATTGGGTTTGGCCAACAATAGTGGGATGTTAACTAGGCTAGCATGATGTACCTGTAGCTAATGTTTTTGTCTAGAGGAACAGCATGACTAACAATAACATAACTAGTAAAGAAATCACAAATAATGACTTTTCCAAAACATAATGTTATAACATTTAACATGCATCATGTGAAACATGTGATTTACCTTAAGCCGACTGGTTATCCAGTTTCTGTGTCTTCCACCTTGGCTTCCGACAACGCAGCAGACGAGTCAATTGTTGCGGCAGTGCCAGAGAAGGCTGGCCTGTAACCCAGCAACGCATCTAGAAGTTCAAACCACTTACTCCACTGGTCAGAGCCACTTCTCTTATTGTGATCCTTGATCTTGTAATCTTGTTTTCATTTTTAAGCTTCTCACGGCACTGTTTCCCAGTGTGAAAAATTTTCTGCTCACTTAACTTGCAGGGAATTTTTGCAAACAAGTAAACTCTGGTACAACTCGACCAATCAGAAATGTTCAGCACCGCAAGCCCCACCCCAAAAGTTCTGGTACTCTGGGAAAGTCCTACCTCCCGAGCAGGGACAATTTTGGGGTTAAAATGTAGTTCCTGATTCTAGAACCTGGTTCCTGCGGTGGAAACGCGTTCCTTGAAAGGTTCCTAGTTCCTGGGTATAGTTCCTGCGGTGGAAAACACAGCTATTGTGTTTTTTGTGAGTTGCATGGGGAGCATCTTACTCCGGGGTTGTAATGTTACCCTACCAGTAATGAAAACAATTACTCCAAATTGGCCCTTGTAGGTGCAGTTCGTGCCTCTTAAATAACTGTGAACAGTTTTATGTTTTGGCTTATTATAATGTAGCTACTGAAGCTTGTAGTCAGTGAAGTTTTAGCATTACCTAAACAAATACTGTTGCCCACTTTGCCACTGGTGCTTTTCCCTGGTACCAGGGATACACCACGTGATTTATGCTAATGTTGGATCTAGACTTTCTTGTTGTGGCAATACGTTTTGTACAATGGAGGGGCTTAGATGGGGAGGGAAGAGTAAACTAACAACACGATTTGGTTTTCCGGATACGAAAAATTACAAAATAAAAATAAACAATGACGCCATGCCCAGTTTGTTTATAATACAGCGTTAGAACCTGTGTAATAAAACTAATTTATTCTTCAAACTCCTGCGACCTGCTGACATTGCAACTTTGAGCCAATGTATTTAGTTAAATTTTATCAACACAATCTACCTTTATTGAAAGGATTTGGGAGACTTCTCAGATAAAATTCGGGAGAATTCTGAAGTCTCAGCGCATCGTTTTCTTTTGAGTCAATGGCATCATACCAACTTCGGTCATTCCAACTCTTTCTGTTGTGCGTCTTTGCTTCCCTGTTCGGTTGCTTTATTTTCTTTATTTTATCAGGGATCTCTTTGTTAGATCGGAAGAACACCATTAGGCGAATCTTAACACTAAGTAAATCATAGGTTACACATCACTATTCAGATAACACAACATGCAGCATTTTCGCAGCACCTAGTGGCCGACTGGCGCTGGCCCTTGTCATTGGAAATTGAAACATTTCTGGACTTTTGTGTAAAACACCAGTGGAAATTAGGCATTTGTTATTTAACAAATGGTAGTCACTCAGTCAGTTAGGGACCCACTCAGTAAGAAACATCCGCTCTTCTTGACCAGCTCCACTTACGCAGTCTGGCAGAAATGTTATATAAAGCGCCCCGGATGTCACTGCTTCAAATCAGTAAGTGACAGCTCCAGTCCAAGTCAAGCACTAACTATGGATGATTCTGAGGCTCAAACAAGAAAAATGCTTTAATGGTAACAAAAAAACTAACGGTGTAAAGCATTTTTTATTAATTGCACGTGTTGACTTTCACAGCCCTAATAATTTCACATCTTGACCAAAATGTGAGATTAAAAAAATGTTATTGGCAAAAGTCTCTGACAGCATCTTTATAATGACATTGTGGTCCTGTTATAATGAATAAATCATAAAAGATTGGACCAAAATCCACTCCATTAAATCAGACTGCTTGACTGTACCAATGACAGGGTCCTTCTATCCTCCACGGTCTGCCCTGAACTCTGCGCATCTATAGCCTACACTGAGGGGATTTTTTAAATGTTTTAAGGCAACCTCCCATTGCTAAAGATTATGATAGTATAGTAATGATAAAATTAATTTACAAGAATCAACCACTTAATCTTTTAGGTTACTAAAGCCCACGTAAAATTCAGAGATCGTTGTAACATCATTAATGCATTTCTACACTGTCCAGCAACGGTCCGGCACGCAGTTGTTGAAGCGCACCGGATGAACTTGAGAAGGTGAACGGGAAACGATTTCTATAATTATCTTGCACGCTTCCTGCTATCAGAAAATGTAAACAACTATTATTATGTGGATAGTTTTTATGACGCTATTAATGTATTTTTATTCGATCACGAATTGATGTGATGGAATAGTGAAGTGTTTCGTTATTCAGCCTAGATCAGCGATTGCGCTTACAGTACAACAACGTAGTTTCTACAGTATTTTTAAACATGGCTGAACCAAGCGGCAAAAGATTAAAGATCAATCTGCCTATTTGTAAAACTCACCGATCATGTGTCGGAAGTAGAGTTAAACAGAATCTCCCACCGGTCGTTGAGGAGTGTTTGTGCGGAGTATCAACATTTCTTATGGAGGTCGCTTACAAACTTAATGCACTGGTAAGGACTAGCCGAAAACACTATACGGGCTATGTGCAATTGTTACAAGTGCAATTCTTTTGACAAAGTACTTGTTTGATGTATGTTACAACTGGTATATGTGTTATAAATGCAGGCAGTGCTATATAATAACTAAATATAATCCTTTCAAGAGAAACAGTTTCCTCATGGAAGAGATATAGCCTACATGGAAGAGATGTAGCTTTCACTTCTAACTTTCATTCCACGTTTTTGCATAACCAAACCCACTAGTGTGTACCGTACAAACAATAAATACTGTAGTTTATTTCCATTCCTACACATATGAGTTTATGAAAATGACTAAGTTCATCCCAAAGTTATCTGAATGCCAATAATGTTTGCAAGTATACAATCCATCATCTATCTATGTCAATAACCTATTTGTACGTGGATAACTCTCACTCTTCTGATTTCTCCAGGCCAAGATATTTGAGCAAGATGACATTGCCTTGCCAAGAGTGTCAGCGTTCTTCCGTGAGCAATCTGAGAAGGAGCAGGCGCAGGCAGAGGCCATGCTGGATTACCTGTCAGACAGAGGGGGACAGTTCTGCAATAAAGACATCCAAGTAACGCTGTCCACTTACAGACATAGAATGTCCGACCATGATGGCATAATTGACCCGAATGGAGACATTAAATGAATTCTCATACTGGCCTGTGGCAGGCAGAGGGGATAGCTTCCTATGTAGGTCTGCAGCAGCTGTCCTCCTTTCACATGAAATAAATTGGCAACACTTACTACAATGTGTTCAAAATATGTTCACCCAACCCCCAACCTTTGTTAAAAAATGTTGCTCCTCACTAAGATTATTCATAGCATGCATTTTGAAAGATTATTTATGTTAATAGTTTGGGTGATATCAAACCTAGGGCTGAAACCATTGGTCGCTCTGTGAACAAATGCATAGAAAAGCTGAGACTCATTCCTGTGCACTGTATATGCTCCACTAATGAAACATGCTCCTATGAATAACTTCATGTCTTTACAGCACACCAGCCTTCAGGATTTCTGATTCTTCCTAAGATGCTTAGTGTACAATGTAATGAAGTTACCTATAGGTTCTGCTGTGTACCTTTTTGAGACAGGCTTTCTGGGCTGAACAAGGTTTAAGGACTAGGAATAAGGGGTTTTGAGTGGACTGTCCATGGTGAGGATGGCTGGGGGTTGGGGGGTTAAACCTTAACCCTGGGGCTCAGGTCTAATGCCTGTCAGGGTGTACATTTCCCCTGAGTTCCGGAAAATTGGAGAGATTAATGCGCAGGCGGGAGGACAGTGCATTAATTACGTTTCCAGATGTATGGGGTGGCGTTGCCACTTTAGTGTAGTGTCCTCTTTCTGCCTCTGCCAGTTTTATGATTCATGTAAAATCGATCCTGAGTGAGACTGCTAAGGGCTCCATCAGCAGCAATTTGGGACACCTTGTTATCCATTGATCTCTGATGGCAAATAATGTCCCAAAGAAGTAGATTTTTCAGATTTGATATTATCAAGTGTTTTAATGATTTCTACAGAAATACAATTTCAGTTGAAATGTGCTGAATGCTTTATAGTAGTTTTTTTTAAAAGAGGAAAAAATATTGTAAAATAAAGATATCCTCCCCAGAGAGGGACAACAAAGTGAGGTGTTTTCTTTAAGCGTATACAAGTTGGTTATTTTGTGGACATTCTTATCCGGAGCAACGTATTGTGCATTCTAAATGTGGTGCCTTCATCTGTGCTGTCTGTCTTTGCCAGAGGCCAGGCTGTGAGGACGTGTGTGCAGTGATCCCTGCCTTGGAACGGATCTTGGGCCAGTGGAAGGAGGAGATGGCCGTGATGGTGGAGCTCATCCAGCTCGCCAAGGAGCACAGTGACTCCCACTCCGCCAGCGTGGTCAAGAGCCGCTTCCTGGCGCCGCTGGTGCCCCGCATCAAACTTCTGGGAGACCTCCTGACCAACGCTCGTAGGGTGGGCTGTACCAGCGACCAATCAGGCGGCTTCGGGGAGTACCTCATCGACCAAATGCAGATGGAGCTGACAAACGTCTCAAGTGAATGAATCACCTCTCAGCTTTTTGAGTATATTTTAAATTAAAACAACTTCTTATGAAACTTTTAGCCTTCCTAACAAAATCATTTGTTAACTGAATGAATAACAAGCATAGTTTGGCAGGAATCACAGACAGAATTACAACTCTTCTCGGATGTGAACTACATTGCGAGCTGTAGTGTTTCTTTGAACAAGTCTGAAAAATCATAACTTTCAGTTTGGGCATTTTTATTGCATTGTTTGGTTGGTTTGTTATGGTTTGGTTGTTTTTCATGTGTTCAGTTTGTTAATTTACTTGTGTTATTCACAGGGCATTTATGCCCATTGTCTGATGTATTTAATAAGCAAATTTGAACCTTGCTATCATCAATGAGATAGCAACTTAAAATTATGTATTATCTTACAGTTTGGTATTTTATAGGACTTATTGTTACTGTCAATATTGTATGTAGTATGTACATGTCGGCCTATTTTTGGAATGACCTCATCTGTATCCTTTTCTGTGTTTAGGTTTCCAAATGAGCTGTTGTATTTACTTGCTGTTTTTAAAGGTAGCACATTGATGCTACAAAAATGTATTTCTTTTTTAAATAAAGTTTAAACAACAGAGCAGTCTCTATGGAGAGAGACGTCTCATTAAAAACGTTCTGACTTTCATGTTCCTTGATTGTCAAAGTATTCTGAATTGTTTCTTGTTTTGTGTAATGCCAAAGCCGTGTTAATCAACTCACTATCTCCCTCTAGTGATCGAAAGATGCATAGTGAGGTGTGTACGAAAGGCCTATATTTAAATGCATACAAGAAAATAAGCGCATTTTGGATCACAGAAGCATTTCACAGCCATGAGATTATTGTGTTGCGTACAACACACGTGTATTCTGTTTTAAAACAAAAGGTAATATAAACAATCGGAAAAGCCAATAAAAAGGATTACAAAAGCCTACTATTTAGAGTTTGCAAAAAGACGAGTAAGCTTATAGCATTTTGCCAACTTGGGTTTAGAAAGAGTTATAAATAATTGAAAATATGAATTTTAAGCAATAGGCAATAGACAATATATGCACTTGTGAATAACAATTGTGTGATTCAAACAGGTAGGCCTATTACTTCAAAAAATTGATCGAGTACTATTCGGTTATTAGAAAACAGTAGTACTGAGGTGTAATATTGGAGGTACTGTATTTTGTTTAAATGCTATCTCATCATTAGAAAATTAAGCCTACTCTTACTGAAGGTCCTTCTGGAAAAATAAAATATGTATTTTCTATTTTATTTCCTAATAGAATAGTAATACTTAGACAGTTACGAGAAATGGTACACTAATAAGCCTGAAGTTGTAAACCCCTCCCCGCGCACCGACTCTGCGCTACCATTGGCCAATACAGAGAGACGTCAAAAATACAGAGCACGCCCCTCACATAAACTACAATAATAAAAGCTTGTCCCACATACAGCTTGTGGCAAAAGTTACCCTAAGGGTTTACTACGATAAAGGTTGGGAATATAACAACATTCCTGAACTAAAACTAAGCATAGTTTAAACGTGTGGTTCCAGTAAGGATACTTTTACATTTCAACATTTCCCCTAAGTTACTGGTACTGTCTTAAGGTTGTGACCAACGGAGACAAGAAAATAGTGACCTATACTTCTTTCAAAGTTGGTTTGGAATTTGACAGTGAGATAGAGATGGAGTTATCGGATATTTCTTTCCCTATCACCTCGGCTGATGACTTTTACGATGATCCATGTTTTAACACCAGTGACATGCATTTCTTCGAGGACCTGGACCCACGGTTGGTCCACGTGGGTCTTCTCAAGCCGGACGACCACCATCACAACGAAGACGAACACATCAGGGCCCCCAGCGGTCACCACCAAGCCGGCAGGTGCCTTCTCTGGGCATGCAAAGCCTGCAAGAGGAAAACCACCAACGCAGACCGGAGGAAGGCTGCTACCATGCGCGAGAGAAGGCGACTGGGCAAGGTCAACGACGCTTTCGAGACCTTAAAAAGATGCACGTCGACGAACCCCAACCAGAGGCTTCCCAAGGTCGAGATCCTAAGAAATGCTATCAGCTACATCGAATCTCTACAGTCTCTACTCAGGGGCCAGGACGGCGAGAACTACTACCCGGTGCTGGAGCATTACAGCGGGGACTCAGACGCCTCTAGTCCACGGTCAAACTGTTCTGATGGAATGGTGAGTGGCGCATCGTATGTGCCTGTCTCTAGCAGTTCTCTATTTTTGCTCTAAATATTTTTTACAAAATATACGTTTATGTAAATTATGTTTGTGTAAAGAAATACATATTCGGTTTTATTTTTTGATATGTCGTGTTAGATTTATTTTTATTTCATATAATTTGAAATAATGTAGCGAACACACAAAATAAAGGCCTACGAATTAAATGCATGTGTTTTTCTCCAGATGGACTATAATGCCCCAACATGTACGTCCGCCAGAAGAAGCAACTATGACAGCTCTTATTTCTCCGAGACTCCAAATGGTAGGCTAATTATTTTTAAAGTATTGCATTTTACTTTATTAGAATGTTGTCGATTGCGTTTTTACAAACATATCTGAATTATGCAGCTGTCGTTTTATTGCCTAATTTAACTCGCGTATTGACAATGTTATTTTTTGTCCCTGACTGATGTTTTTTTACCCTCTGTTACAGTTGATGCCAGAAACAACAAGAACGCAGTCATTTCCAGTTTGGATTGTCTATCCAGCATCGTGGAGAGAATCTCAACAGAGACGTCACCTTGCACTGTGTTATCAATTCAAGAGGGTTCGGAGGGTAGCCCTTGCTCGCCCCAAGAGGGATCTATCCTAAGCGATACCGGGGCAACCGCGCTGTCACCGACCAACTGCCCACAGGCCTCCCAAGATCCCATCTACCAAGTTCTATGAAAAGACTGCATTATGGCTACATTCAGTAAAATGAATCAATTCCTGTAAAAGAAGAAAATAGACTGGGTTGCAGTATATTGCTATAGAGGACGGACAACATAAAATTCTTTCTATTAATTGAAGAGTTTGTATTCCAAGTTTAATCATTGGCTTTTCATGGGTTAGGCTACGTTATATGAAACTGGCCTGTCATATACCTATTTATTTAAGTGAATTCGTTTATGAAATATGTGACCACTTAGATTTGTGTGTACGTGTGTCTTCTACGACATTTTTTCTAGCAATTTTTATTGTTCGTGACAATAA
Organism: Esox niger; assembly: GCA_016801105.1. Classification (NCBI taxonomy): domain Eukaryota; kingdom Metazoa; phylum Chordata; class Actinopteri; order Esociformes; family Esocidae; genus Esox; species Esox niger. The sequence goes on from JACXGJ010003654.1 coordinate 27,231, forward strand.
AGGACCATTTTTGTATATGTGTAAATAAGAGAGGACATGTTAAAAAACAAAGGAACGAGTATTTAATTTAGCTTGTTTATTTACAGGGCGCTTGGTTTGTTTGTTGTGAGAAATGTTAACTTTATATTTATACTTCTTAAAATGAGTGAAAGAAAATTGATGTTATAATAAATAAATGAATAAGAATATTTATACCAAACATTTAGCATAATTTATTATATTTCGTAATGAGAACGGTAAATGTTTTTTCCTTCATACATTTCACGTGCAACCTGAAAAACATGATTTAAGAATTTAACAATATATTTTCATTTAAAATGTCCTAAAATACAATATTTTTGTCAAATGTGTTAAGAATTTTCAATTCTAATATTTAGCATGTAATAGTACATGGACTTTGTTTTCCATTAAATGTTCGTTTAAACTAAGTTTAATTCTCACATACCTAAATACAAAAATAAAAATAAATTGACGGAACAATTCTTGCATGGATGGTGGATCATTCAAGATCTCGACAAAACTTTCTATAAGATTATTCACGCTTATTTTTTAATATATTTTAAATAACTTTGATTTTCTGAGTACATATTGAATTTACATATTTGGATTAATGTTTTTTATTGTCTCAAGACTTTTGTGAGTTGCAAAAGTAGGAACACATCATTTCAAAAACAACATTATTTTAAATGAAACATAAACGCACAGCATCGATTCCGGATAAATCTCTATTTGACATTAATGCATGATTTATGCGAGATGGTCTCGCAAGCACGCTGGTGGGCCCAACTATTGCGGTCCTGAGGCGATATGCCTAATATCCGTTATATTAATCTCTCAGATAATATAATATTACATGTAATATTTGGGTGGTCGTTTTAGTCTCATGTGTGTGTAATTTGGGCCATGTAGGTTCATTAAACACACTAGTTAGACCTACAATAACATTTATATAATTTAGGCCATATCCTAGGCTAATCTTCTCATGAGCGTTGGATTATTGGGTAATGACATCGAGTAATAATCAAAATATTTTATATAAATTGTAGTCTTTCCAGTGGTCTTGAAAGTACCAGGGCTAAAAAAATGTCCTGGAATTCGGATCCTATGCAATTTAAAAAAGGATATATTGAATGTGGATCCGATTTTTCTGAATATGCAGCAGCCCAGCATTGAACAAAATGAAAAGATGCAGCATTTTCTGAAGCTTCCTGTGTGCAAGGTACATTTCATTGTATGTGTTGAATAATCTTTCCATAAGGTTCTTCTAATCTCTGACAACACTTTTAATGGTTCCAGGTTAAACCTATTTCTCCTCGTTGAACATTTGGTTGTAGGTAAAATGCTTTTGGAACCAGGTTCTCCCATAAAGCACACTGGATTATGTTATTCATAAGAGACTAGCTTCTGGTTCACTAGCTGAATTTTTTCAGGTTGATACAGATGGATAATACAAAATTGCCTAGAGTCAGATTGAATTGCCCTCTAGCGACCCCATCAGGTGGGTTGGGTGCTGATGTCGTCAGTAAGACTTTTGTTTGGAAAAGCAGTGAGGAAAACAGCAGAATGTCTTGGCACACATCCCTGTGAGAAAAGCAAGTTGCAATATTCATCTCCCCTGTTAGAGTAATATAGTCTTTTATGTGTTATTTGTTAAAATTTTCGGGTTGTTTAATAAATCACTTTTTTCTGTATGATATGCTAAGACCTGAAAAAAAACGATATGCAATGTATTAAGTACGTGAAGTATTTATATTTTATAGGGTACAGATCCAATTGCATCATAACCTATCATAGTATTTACTGCATAGCGTTTGCGAGATTGCAACAAAAAATATTTATCGTCACCCGCTAGCTTCACTGAATTAAAGTATGTTCTGTGTATATATTTATATTTTCTTGTTCACATGTATCTATTTGAGGCAATTTTACGAAAGAAATGCAAATATCAACATTTGTCTTGCTTGGTTCTATTTTAATTAATGCAGTGGAGTTACGGTACACCAAAAGACACATTTCTGGTTGACATATCGTTTTCTTAGAATTATAAGGTTCCATCTGCGTTCAATATGATTCAGAGATAATGAGCATCAAAGATTTCATATCCCTGTAAGCAAGGGTTTTACATAGTAAATTAATTTTTTATAGTTTAAAAATGTCATCACCCAAGTTGTACTTAGGGTAAGTCATATCAAAATCCTGGGACAATTAGAAATGATCTTTTTTGGAATAGCTCAAATGCAAATGGAACCTTATAATTCTTAGAGCTCTAATCCGGTTAGGAATTATAAGGTTCCATCTTAGCATCACTATATAAAACCTTTAGTTTCAAAGGATAAATATAGCCATATTGCAAAACATTGTTCCAACACATAAACAACATGTGAAAAATGTATACATTCATAAGATTTAGAAATAATGTATCATATTTATATTTGAATCATTTGAACATTTATATTCAACATGTCAATTCATAGGCAGTTAGACAATACCATCAAAGTTGAAACAACAAAAGGTACTTGCTTCTATTGATACTTTTTGTAACAAGACTAAAAGTCTTGGAAGTCTGTGTGTGTCATTTGAATTACAGAAAAAAATCTGTTTCTCCTGCCACTGCCTCTACTGTTATGAAGACAGAACAGTACACCAACACTCAACACAGCTGACCACCACAATATTATTTATTCTTATAATATTTTGTATTGTAAGTATTCTGTTATTGTGATATATAGTATTTTGTTTAACCACACAAAATGGTATTATTATTTAAGGTACTGCCTGAACATAACCCTCCCCATTCTCTCTGTCTCCTTTACTCTCTTTCTCTTTACTGGTCTCTTTGTTATCTCTCCTGCCGTATGTGTCCATGCTTCATTATCATAATCTGAGCCTTCTTTGATATCCATTTTATAGACACAATTTCTACAAATAGATAGCTACTATAGGAAGTCTACTAAGTGCTTTTTATAGCTGGCCGTTATTGATACATGGCCATAATTACTGCGCTCCTGAACACTTAAAAGCTCTAAAAAGTATCTAGACTTGTTAGCTAATTAACTAGCTAGAGAGCTGATAATATCATCACCTAGTTAATATGCCAGCTAGCAGCACATCTAATTGCTAGCTGGATAGCTAAGACGATTAAAAGTTTACTAAGCTAGCTAACGTTAACTTGCCACTTTGAAACTTGATGGGCAGATAGTATGCTAGCTATATTCACCTTAGATTACCGAACTATGTGCATTTGCTAGCGAGCTAGGACCAGGTAACAAACGGAGGTTAGCTTGCAAGCTAGTGGGTTAGCCATTTACTTAAGCTATCAACTTTGCATACTATCAACAAATCGCAATATAGCTATCTAACATGCTTCACCTTACCCTTCACTTCTGCTAGCTCTTTTTAATTTTAGGTTTCTAATAGTATTGTGAAATTTGCGAACTATCCCAAGTCAACTAGTTAACACACAAAAACAATGCTAAAAATACATGGTATTCATTGACGCTTATGATTTGATTGCAGACATAACTTTATAATTCCAACGAGGTATGCATTTTTGGAGGTAGACCTTTTTTATTTTGTGATTTATAGACACAAAAACACGTTTTCAGAAAAATAACACCACACAAAGATAAATAAAAATCCAATAAAACAAAAAATGTAAATAACTAAATGTTGACTAAAATGTCAGATGGAACCGTATAATTCTAAACTTGCGATATGCTGCTGAAGTAATCATATTTTATTGTCTGTGTTACATATACCTTTACATACCTAACCACCATAAGCGGATATCCGGGTGGGGACGGTGGGACGACCCCCCCATCCTAGGGAAAACCATGATTTGTCCCCCCCAATACATAACTGTAAAAATACCTATGTAATTTCAGTAACATTATTAAGACACAATTAAAACACTTGTGCTTTATTATAGCGTGTTCTTAAGTTTCAAAAGATTGCGATCACCCTGCCATTTGCCTCACAATGTTGTGATCCACTGCAGCCCTCAGCAGTGGCACATCTTGCGGGTACAGTGGATTTGTGGGAATATGACAGTTTGTCGTGGGTAGTTGACTTTGAGTAAGTTGTTCAAACAAAGGATGTAATACCACTCCATATAATAAATTCATTTCGCTGAACTGAAATACAGATGACACTTTAAGTTAGCTAGCGGTTAGCTGACGGTTGCTAGCAAACCACAGTAACATTAAACAGTGTTTGCAGCTGTTGGAATTCAAGTCATTAGGGAAGGTTGGAATTTAATGTAATGTTCCTTTGCTGGCAAGGTGGCAGTGTTCGTGTCTACCGTCTTAAAGGTGCTCAATGCACGTAGCCAATGTGAGGTTAATCCAGTAAGTTTGTTTTATGTTTTTGATGGGGTTCACACACAATAGCTGAATTTGCAGAGCTACAGTAGCAAGTCAACCGATGGTGCAAACTAAAACAAAATCTCATGTAGTTGTCCCCTCCATAGTTTATCAGATTTGTAGGTTAACAGAAAATTTCACTTCAGTTGAAAATCTCAAAATGTCCCTGATTTGGATGTTTTTAATTGTCAGTGCTGTGATACTGATGTTGAATTCAATTGAATCCTTCTCCAGTAAATCTTCTAAAAAAGTCCTAACACATTTTACAAGCTAATCCCAGTCAATTTCTTCAAACACAATAATAATAATGCTGTTTATTGCATATGCTTATTAATATAAACAATGGACTAAAATTACACGGCTAAAAATAATGTTGATTTATTTACGGTTTGGGTAATAACAGATCTACAGACAAGGTTGAAGAGTCACACTTTATTTACAAAAATACTGAGAACCAAACAGTCCAGGACGAGAAAGCGTGAGGGAAGAATCCTACAACAGCAGCTATTGGCTCCGTGCCACATCTGTAGACTGTAGCACATCTTGTGTGAATAAGCAAACAGTAAGACTTTGTTTCTGAGCCATGACTTTAGCGTAAATGTGTGTTCTTGTTGCTGCATTAGGCGTGTGTCTGGTAATAAGGCGGCAGTCTGAGCTCCAGTCAGCAGAGCAGAGCCGCTTACTTTCTGCGGACTGTTTTCCCCTTCTTGGAGCTGTAATACATCAGATAGAGAAACAGAGTGAGACCTCCCAGCAGTGTGTTGGTGTTATTACACTTTGTATTGAAGTGGAAACAACACAGATCTAACTGACAATCGTCCGCATTACATGACATCACATCACTCAACGCAATTCAGAGAGTTTTCATGCTCATCTTTTCACATGCAGCTCATACTATGGAATGGATGTGATGCTAGAGGTAATGAATATGATGATGGTGATGATGGATTCAATGGATGTGATGATGGATTCAACGGATGTGATGATAGATTCAGTGGATGTGATGATGGATTAAATTAATGTGATGATGGTCATGATGAATGAAATAGATTTGATGACGATAAAAATCTTTGGTGATTCGGACAAACACTGTGCTCATTTGTTGATGTGTTGCCAAAGGTATATGTCTGGTTAGAGTAATATTTTGTTTAAGACTGTGTCTTATAAGATATAGGATTACTGCTTGTGTTTCTAGGTTAATGTCCTGAAAAAATGTCAGATTGTTTCTAATGTGATTCCCCTAATACACTGCATGTTAATACAGCCCTGCAACTTTATCATAGGGATGGGGTACATACAGTGTCTTATGTGTTATATTCTGCCTTCAACATTCAACCCAAATAAGCAAAATTCAGTACTCTCAGTACACTTGAGGATTCATTTTCATCTTTATAGTGTGTCTTTTCTTTCTCCTTGACCATTGGACCTGTAGCTTGGAAGTTTGACATGCAACTATTTCATTACGTTTCCCACATTGATGCGAGAGAGCCCCCTGAGCTGTGACATCCACCCCCATGTTTACTTACAATTTACTCAGCTCCTCGACTCTCTTACGCAGTGTTGTGACCTGGAGGAGATAGCAAACAAGAGCTGCATTTATATCTGAGGGGACATTTCAGTGAACACCAAGCGGAGGGAAAGATGAGGGGACCCACTATTACTCCATTTTGATGTAACACAATTCCAGTATGTTACAGGGTATTTTTCAAAACTAATTTGGAAAAACCTAATGAAAACTGGTAACACGGTAAGTAAGCTAGGATTGGTCAGATCATGGCATTAAAACTAGCATAGGTTGATGAAGCTATCCGTGTCCAGACATGCGCTAAGAACAGAGCTAGTCATGTTACCAGTTAAGCTGTACAGTAGAGGGTGTACAGTATATTTGTTTTACTTCATGTAATTAGTGTGCCTTCTGGCTCTGGCTTTTTTTAACTCCATGTAACTAGTGTGTTTTCAAATAATATAAACAATTGTCCCCATAAACAGTACACAATTCAGAAGTGCCTTATACTTTATGTATGCAGCATCACTGTGGTAATGTAATTGACATATTATACATTATCTTTACCTTCACCCAGGATATTGGATACATACCTCATACTTCTGCCTCTTCAGCCTTTCCATGTGATCAAACTTCTCAGACTCCAGCTGCTGCATCCATTCATGCAACTCCTTTGCCTTTTCCCTAGAGCAGTGCAAATGTTTGGTAAATTCAATGTTTTTGCATAGATTTCATACTAATTCAACCTATTATTGAATACTTGATTTAGATAGTCTGAATGATGTTCTTAGAATGTCCAATGATTTCTAATAATGGGTCAGTTGAAAAGTTTTTGTACAGCTTCACTATACTCCACCTTTCTTACTGTAAGCACATTTCTCCTTGCCAAAATTACACAGTACACACACCCTACTTGGAAAAACAAACATATCTGTGACCTGAACTAGGAATTGTAAAACTCTTACTTCAGTTTCTCTTCATTAAGATGATCAATGTTCAGGGCCTTGCGTCTGCTTGCCAGGATCTTCTTCTTCTTCTCTCTCTCAGTTTCCTTCTTTCCACCTCTCTTTGAGTCAGCCTGTTACAGGTGAATGTGTGGTGACAAAACGTACCCACATAATCTGTTATTTTTTTGCAATGAATCACGCCATTACATTACATTACATACGCTAGCAAGGGACATTTTGTTAATGAATAATTATTGGGTTTTTACAGAAAGGTGGGTCAATGTTCACCTTCTGCAGATAGCTGCTGTAGTTGGATCCCATGTTGGAAAGGGCGGACTTCTTCTTTGCTTCTTCATCAGCCTTCTTCTTGGCATCTGCCTCCTCCCTCTTCAGCCTTTCCTCCTGTTTTACAGATCACAACACAGCGTTAGTGTGTTGTGGGGACTTGTCAACCGAACGCTCAGCATCGAGCGGAGCCCAGAGGAGACGAACCTCACGTCTGGCCGCACGCTCCTTCTCCTTTTCACTGCGGATCCTGTTCTGCTCAGCCCTCTCCGCTCTACGCTTCTCCTACAGGCAGACAGACATTGTGGTCGGTATAGCTCTCTGCCACCAGAGGGCACTGATGAGCCTTATCATTTTGTCATGGTTGGGTTCCATATGAACTGAATGTAGTCAAACGGATGGAGTGCCTGAGCCTAATATTGTGTGGGCCAAATTTTTGTCTCACTCACAATTCTATCTTTGAGGGCGATGAGCTCCTCCTCCTCCTTCTTTCTGTGCTCGAAGTGAGCATCAATCAGGGACTGCAGCTCGATCAGATCCTTGTTCTGACGTTTCTTCTGGATGTCCTACAAGGTCAGCAAGCAGAGCCACGTGTTAGGGCCCATGCTGTCAAACTCTTAATTAAGCCCCGCTATTTTTTCAACCTGATGTCTCAAAATGGTCAAGAAGTGTGTAGAGTTATAGCTACTTACATCAAAGTCCACTTTCTCACCATCGGGAATCTTTGGTACCCTGAGAAGTGTTAATATATAAATCCAGTGAAATATGAGTAATACACAATGTGTGTTTTACCCATTTTATATGACATTGCTAAAGCCATGAAATACCCATATTCTAATATAAAAAAGATACATTCAAAGCAAACAACAATTTGATGTTGACCGGAAACTTGGAAAATGAAATAATATGAAATAAGACAGCTGAACATTTCGTCTACCACAGTTAATATTATTTTTTCAATGAGAGATTGAAATGAACATGGTAAAATGAATGTGAGCCATTTCTATGTAGTCATCATACATATCTAGATAGAAATGTTGTACAGAGAAATGAGGGGTTACATGAAAAGATGACTTACTTGAACTGTGGCTTCTGGGCTGTATATTAAGAAATGAAGAGGAGGACAATCATATATTATTGGGTTAGAAATGCACACATCGGCATATTAAACTAGTAAATAAACTCCGGGCAAAAAGATTCAGGCATTACTTAAATTAATATTTACTATTTTTATTACATTACGTTAGATATTGTACACTTCGTCATAGTAGCCCGAGTTTCAATTTGAGGTTGTGGATTTTCATTAGTGCTTTAAAAACAACAAAGGACTAACCACAAACAGACAGAAATCAAAATCTCACACATAGGTATTGACTTTACATAAACAGGTTTGCACACACAATTGTGGAATGTAAAAATGTTTATGTATGCTTTAAATGATTCTAGTGTGCTCTAATTTTAGAATAAGAAGATGCCAGTGTACTACAGGAAAACATTCAAACGAAAATATTATTCCTAAAAGACAGAGGTTTACTACAGAAATATTATGATCGTGTAGTGTCTATGGCTTGACCCCAACATCATTTTCACAAGCAAGAAAACAGATTGATTATTCCTAAAGTATCAGTTATGGATATGTTCCTCCTCTTGTTATATGTTTTGTACATGCCATGCTGATAATGAGTGAGCATAGCATGGTGGAGTCAATAGTGGTATCACTGGGCAGGTCAGCAAATGTTAGCATTTCATATTCTTTCATCCTTTTTCTCTAATTTAACTATACCAGTTTAAAATTGATGTGATTATCTAACATGATTCTATTTGAATCTTCCCAGTTTCTGATTTAGTTTTGTTTACAGTTAGCCAATCCGGCAGTGTTTCTCAGTCTGACATAAGGGTATGACAGAGTTGACATTCCCCCAATACAGCGAGACCTCAGACCTGTGACATGGAGAGTGTCGGCATTTCTATGTACCGACCAGAATGACACATATAATTCATATTTAAACAACATACCTTCCTCTTCAGCGAGATCTGCATGCAGCAAGCAATGAAAATAAAAGCAAAATGAACAGCATTAGCATTGGCAATAAGCCACAGTTTGCAAACTGTAATACTGTAATACGCATAGTCTACCTTAGCTTGAGCACTTGCATTTGATATTTAAAAAAGGAATGGTACTTTGCTGGGCTAACCAACATGAATTACTTTAGTTTAAGACTTGAACATTTGTGAAAGAACGGTAATGTATCTCACACCATAGCACATCAAAGTATCATTCAGTTAAAACTAGAATCCTTAATTGAAAATGTAAATGTGTTGACTTCTACAGTAGGCGGAGCTATGAGTGACCATCCATAAAATCAACATTACAGGTTATCCAAGTTTGTGGTTATACACTGCCTGTATTTACATTGTTTACAAACACTGAAGTAAAACAAGGTTATATATTAGTTATGTTGGTGTACAAGTTGTATGGGTCATTTATTAGTTAAACCCTTTAAACCAAAGGGTAAAGTATATCATAATTTACAAGTCTGCAATCAGGTGGTAACAACTAAGGGTTCTAGATTTAAGAAAGTATTGTCACATTTTTTTTCAAATGTTCAGAGGGCATATATAATCAGAACGATGCTTTTCTAGGCACATAGAGGAAGCACAGAATTACTTTACTGTTGTTGTTTCTCCTTTTAGAGAAACTGGAATAAACTCTGCAGGATGTATCTCTGTCAAGATTTTCATACAATTGCACATCCAAACAATTGCCATATATTTCATAAACAATTCAGTTATTATGTGACAGCTTTCAGAATGCATTAAACATGTATTATATGTATTATAATTTTAATATATATTATATTAAAATATTTGTAACATTCATAGATTATTACCATTTGCTAGTCACTTTGTCACGCTGGTTATTGGCATGTCAGTGCCTTGTTGCCATTAGCGATCATAGCATAAGGTTAGAAGTCTATCTATATATAAAAGTACATTAATAATGATTAATAATGAATTCAAGTTATTGCTTTAGCAACGAGGAAGCAGTTTGCATTAGCCCTAACAGCGCAGAGAAGTGAACATGAAATTTGGCATATTTATTCTCACATTCTAAACGGGATCATAGAGCTAATAAATAACATAACCAACAGAGTGCAAACATCCATTGACCAGCTATGAAGGGAAGGTACTTCTTTGTAATTCATAAGGGAAAGTATGCTAGGGTCTGTCCCATTATCACCACTAGCATACATGAAGTGTATGCTACAATGAAGTTGGAGTACAGCCTCTAGCTACATTAGTCTTAGGTCTGTCTGGCTGTAACAGGTAGAGCACACTGCTGCATTTAAAAGGATGATAGAATACCCCATGCTAACATACCTTCTGGCTCTGGCTCTGGCTCTGCCTCTGGCTGAGGCTCTGGCTCTGGCTCTGCCTCTGGCTCAGGCTCTGGCTCTGGCTCTGCCTCTGGCTCAGGCTCAGGCTCTGGCGCTGCCTCTGGGGCCACTTCTACCTCTACCACTTCATCAACTACCTCTTCAACTACTTCCTCTGCTATGGCTACACAACATGCAGTGAGTAACCAGGGAAAGGAAGGGGGGATGGAGAGGTTAAGTATGAAATGGTTAACTATGGGATGGAGGGCGTACTCCTAACATCAGAAGAGAGAGATGAAGGTTAAACAGTAAATGAATTGATGGGCATAACCGCCAGGTGGGGCTGATGGGGCAGATACAAAACAGGAGAAAGAGTTCAGTGGTCAAGGACTAGATTGGTATAATCAATAGTGAACAGTGTAGCGGTGTCCTACCAACAGGCACCTGAAAATGACCATGGCTTGCGATTTTTCTACTATTTCTCCCCTACCACCACCAGTAATAATGTCATACAAACATTTCTGCCAATTACGAAGGTGGGTATGCTCTTGATGTATATATCCATTTAGCAAGGCATATCCAGTCCGATAAGAACCTGACGGTTCTTAATCTGCAGATGATTTCATATTACAGACACCACTGCATGTTAGTGTTGGAGTGAGGTGTTTAAATGAAGAGGTAGCATTAGCATCATCCAACATGCTACAAGCTACATAAGGATCCATTGAGTTGAACAGGCATCTTTAAACACACTGAGGACCAAGAGCGAAACAACCAAAACATTAGTAGACGTGAAGGAGTCTGTGCGTCATTGTTTTTTACCTTCTCCCTCGCCTCCAAGGACATTTTTTTTTTCGGAGAAAGAAAGAAGTAAAACAATAATATTACCAAAAGATCCCAAATGTACCCAATAAATCAGTATATTATATACAGTAGTGTTATGTTCACTGTATACCAATATATACTGTAGATATGGGTATAGTAGGGATCTATTGTATGCGTACATAATACAGTCCTCCATAGCTGATCAAATGGCACCAGGTTCACATAGTGGAGACATTAGGTGTTTTTTAAGAAAACTTCTTAAATGACAAAACATTACCAAGGCCATGGTAATGTAACAGGATTGATTCATTCCCCTCCAAATAGAGGTGTTGGGACTTTTTGTCCAGACAAATATGTGCAGACCAGGAGGACGGTATAACTGGTAAAGATCTACAGCAGGCCTATTCATCTCTGCTCCTGGAGGGCCGGAACACTTTTACCCTCTCTTTCTGATAGAAGACTTATTCAGATCTGGGACCCCAGTTGAATGCAATGAACTACCGGACAGAAACAAAAAATAGAATTGTTTCAGCCCTCCAGGACTGGAGCTGAAGAGCCCAACACTACATACTTAGCAGGGACCTGTTGCTAACAGACTAGTGGACATTTTAATAGAATTATTGAAAATGTTTCAATTATTAAATTTAGTATTTGGTTTCTTGCCTGTTATCAACACTGGCTCCTGAAAATATTAAGTGATTATGATAAAAGTCACAGATTCCTCTGCAATGAGCATCGTGAACTAAGTCAATATACGCTTTTGTTCAGTAGAGGGCAGTATTGAAGATAACATAAACCCAAAGGTGTCAAGCCATGTTGTCCGTTGTGCTTAACTATTCTACATAGAGGATTGAAATCAGTTAGACAGTGGTTCAGAAACAAACAGAATTTAACAATGAGTGATTTTAAATTATTGATAATGATAATGAAAATATTTATAGAAAATGGACATTGTGTTGCTTACCTTCTCTGTGAAGGGATACAAAGGGCAAAGAGGATAACATTTAGTCAGTCGGTCAAAACAGCTCACTAGCATGAATTATGGTAAATCTGAGGTAATTTTGAGAATTAGAAAAAACAAAATTATGCCAATACTTACACTTCCTCTGTGTCAGACATGTTGACAGTGGACTTTGCACCTAAGGTACAAGGAAAGATAGAGGGATACTTTTACTAAGATGCCATGGAGGCTGCACTCAAGTCACTAGCACTATTTATAGCATGGGGTTGTGATCCCAGGTTCTGAAGTATCTTCTCCTATTACCAGAACCCAACCCTAATGGGATAACATTTCGCTGACATGTTTTAATAGATCACATTATTCTTTTGCATGATTTTAACAGAATTGCTTTTGAATCTACCCAGATCGAAATGAACACCTTTTCATAGATGTTTTAATTTGCCCAGATTTAAATCAGCACCGTTTCATGACTGTTATATTTATGTTAGGAACAAAAACAGATTTGGCTTCTTAGACGATAATCGAGGACACACAGATTGATGTTCCTTTTTTCTCTCCCAACCTGCTGGCTTGGCTGTAAGACTCATGTTGCATGAGACCAAAGATCAATGTAAAGGTCAAGATCTACAGCCCTCAACTTATTTTCTTGGTTAAATTCCATGGCCCAGCATAAGTCCTAGAAAACATGCCTCTTTAGAAATAGTTTTTATTCATGTTTAAAGCATTTTCTCACTATTAAATTTTACTAGGCCATCGGTAGGCCATCTGTAGAGTGTTTTGCAACATAATATGTTGCAACAGTGTTTTGCAACATATTATCTTGTCAGTGTATCATAATCTGATAGAATAAGCGTCCATTTTGAAGTGATTAGTGTACACTATGAGGATTTTCACAAAACATTGCATTTGCAATTGTAAAACCAAGTCACCTATTTGTTGAAGCCATCCTGGAGGTCTGCTCACACATCATAACTATTTCCTACTGACAGCTGCAAACGTCTTTTAGAAATGGGCCCTGGATCCGATTTCCAAAGCCCAGATCATGTTCTTTCTCTTGGAATAGTATCATTAATTGCCATCTAGTTTCCTTATGTGGGCATCCCCTTCACATATGCACATCAGGCACTTTTCTGTTATTTCATGATCTCATATAAACAAAATAGGCAAGAAGGGAACAATGATAACTTCTACCATAAAAAATTCACAGTCAAAATATGTATTTTGTAATCTCAATCAACTTCTGATAGTTATAGATGGCTACAGTGATTTCACAAGTCCTGCTAATACTGTAACATTAGCAGAGTTTCTATGTGTGTTTTATGTGTTGCTATATGTTTTTACTGACATTTTGGAAAGTGCAATGCTCGTGCGACCGTGTTTGACTAGCTCATGGGTCTCCTGAATAACAGAATCAATCACATTTCATGCCTTTCTCTATATGAGTCTGCTTGCCATATATCTCCTCAGCTATCAATTTACCATATCAATAATGACAGCATAGCGCTTACTGTGTTGTTTCCAACTCTTTTACTGAGGAAACTTTTAGCATATTTCTAAGATTCTCTTATATTAGCTTACATTTACATTTAAACCATTGAATCAGCTCCACAACATTGCTCAAAGTCTTAGAGGGCCAATTTAAGTCCCTGGCTTATGACAGCCTTTTGGAGCCAAGCAACACCCCAGAGACTGTAAAACAGCCAAGACAACCAGAAAACTTGCATTGTCCATCAGCAGAATACCAGCACACAGCAGATCCAGCAATGACCACAACAGCAACATCAACAGACTTCACACCTACACTTGCATTCCATTAAAAAAAAACATTCCTATTTTAGGCCCACCACCATTTTGCAAAATAATGTAAAAAAACACTAATTAATTATAGCCTACTGTAGCACAAAATGTCCAAGCAGGAGACTACCACCCTCTTGATCAAGTCAAAATAAATATATTTTTTATAAACTTGCATGTCATAAACCTTCACCTCTCCCTATCTGGTTGGTCCACCTCACCTTTGACCTCGACAACACTATGAATCTACCGACTACTTTAAAACCTGCATGTTCTAACGCAGTGGAAGTGGTTTTGCACGTGTGGTTTCAGCTGCTCTCGAACAGACAGCCAGGGGCTCTGAGATTTTAACATTGCAAACCTTTAACGCTAATCCAATCCCTCTATTGTTCCTCTCACTCTCTTTCTTCCAACCACTCTCACTCTCAATCTCTCTTACCTCAGGAAAGCGGAAAAAAGAAGTGAGCTCCCTGGTGGCCGAGACTGGCTGTAAGGTTCTGCGGAATTACCACCCTGATTATGTCCTTCTGTTATAGTGACACTTGATCCAAGCAGGGACCCTATTGGACAGCAAAGCGTCAGGAGGCGAGGCTACAAGGGGGTCGTCTTGACGTCTTAGAGCCGGCACTCAATAAGGAGATGGATGGATCGAAAGGAACGGAGGGAAGCTCAAGTTTGGAGAGGGGCACCCGTACTACGCCCCTGATGCTATATTTGACATGGTATTAGGCAAGCGAAAGGAGCCCCAAAAGTAGGAGGAGACTGGAACGGCAACAGGACCATCTGATGCTTGATGTCTTCTGTCCCCACAGAACTGGGAGATCAGATAGATCCAATACCTGATAATGATGGACTGATTTTGTGGACAGTCTGTACAGCAATGGCTCAAACCTTTGTAATTTGCTGAATGAACAATCTGGGTCTTCTTGGGCTGCTTTAAAATAGTATTCGGACTGACCAGTAGGTCTACTTCAACTTCATATAGGATTTGAGGTGTGGCTGTGGCTGGTATCTGTGTGAATTACAGTCTCAATTGTTGCCCTATTCACAAGGTTTTTTAGATTAGGAGTTATGATGATCTAGTACCGGATCCACACTTACCCATCTGTTAGTATGATAAGAAAGGCCAAAACTGATCAGCAGGCTTGGTAAATAAAAGCCAAGGGCTCTAAGGACTACCTGTAGTGCATTTTTCTATTTACTAGCTTTTTATTTAAAACCCTTAGAGAATCTCAAGATTAGCAATTCTAATAGCAATTCTAATTACTGAGTTGGCTTGGCAATTATTATTTTGGACAGAATTGGTTGAGAAAAACGTATTTAGCTGAGCTGGGTAATGTTTTCCCGCAGGGGGCGCCATTCAGGAATAGACTACTTCGGTGGAGGATCTAGACACCGCAGCAAGGGGTGGTTATATCTGAGGTGCAGTGGCCACCCCCCTGCCTGGTCGACGGTCGCAGTAAGCGCGCCGTCACAACGGAACGCATTCTGAGCAAAGGGCTCAGGATTTATTTTTGGACTGCCATGGAGACTGGCCCTTCCATTTGTAGGAAGGGACTATAGTTGTGCTCAACATGAGCCTCCCGCTCTGACACTCCGGGCTGGGACAAGCAGGCAGCAGCCGGCCAACCCCCAAACAGCAGTCACCCAGGTAAACACGCTGCAAATCTGATTTTATACTTCTTGACCGCTTGCAGTAATGTGCCTATGCTACCGTCGGTTCTTCAGAGCCGCGGGACGGCTGTGAGAGCTGTTAGAACCAGCCCCCCAGAGGGCTGTAGTCAGCTGTATTCTGTTGCTAAAGCTGTTTGACACGTATTTGAAAAGCTATGGGATATTTTCACGCGATGTTAGGGCACCATCAACGTGGAAAGAGACGAGAATGTACACTTAGAGACAGGAACGTACAGTGTTGCAGGTGTTTTGAATGTATTCACAGTTTTGCATTCCAGAACTCATAACTGGAATGAGATTTCATAATGGTTTATGTCGTGACACCTCTGCAGGTATAAGTTAAGCTAAAAAACACAAAATGTTAGCATGTTTTATGTTTGAAATACAAGCTTGTACTAAGTGATCTACGTTCAGCCTGTGAAAATACATTTTTGCTTTTCTATTTGTAAGTGGACTCCCCTGTCCGGAGTGTGTTCGTCAACGGTAATAGGCGTTATCTGGTAAGCACCATGCTGTTCTATTTTTATGTCTTTACTGGTCATGTGCTTAGCAAATTACCTGCATTTGCATGTTTTAATAGTTGCGAGGGGGTGGATATTTTTGGTGGACACCCAAAAGCCATTGTGTGCTGCATGGTTTCGTCGCTCTGCTATTATTACCCTTTCCTCTTTGGAACTTGCATCTCGGAGGTGCTCCAAATGCCTAACCTTCCAGAGCCTTAAAAGGATGACCTCCTCTCATGTATCAGGCTGCCGGGCCCGTCTCTGTTACCGCGGTGGAGTGGCACCATTAAAACATGATCAGTGGTGGCCTACATCTGAGTTTGACTACAAGTGGAGGCCTGAAAGGGATTCCATATTCCAGGACACCCACAATGTCTGCTATTAAACCCGACAGAACTCAGTGAGAGATAAATATAATATCTTGTTATGATCTGCGGGCTTATCACATTCCCTTGATTCACCAATGGTATAATGGGTTGATGGTGCATAAAAAAACGTCCTGCTCAGGTGATCATCGCCGCAAACGACATCATGGAGGCCAAATGCTCAGCATTTACTTTTAATCTTCAACAATGAACCAGTAGGTTGAGGGCCAAGTCTGCCTGCCAGTCAGACCTCACAGGAACAGTTTCAAATCACTCTGGATTATCCAGAATATAATAACATGACAAGTACTGTAAACTCAGAGTGAAGCGTAAAATCTTCACACGACTTACCTTGTGGGTTTTAAGAAATGTAAAGAACTAATAAGTAATTACACCAATGTTTGAACAGATGCATATTGGCAATTATTCACAGCCTCTTGTGCTTATTCCTTAAAAGTGTTCTTAGTTCTACAGGCATGTTTAGGGCAATTGATGTCACCATTCAACGACAGCACCGTCCTGTACAAGAGAAGCCTGAGCTCTAAAGAAAAGAGCAAAGTGCTGGCTGCTCCCTCTGTCTTCTTGGACAGAATGAGGCTAAAGAACCTTCTAGTATCAGCTCTGAGGCCTTAACTGCAGGCAGTTTTAAACCAAAATGCCCTTCTTCACTTTCCACTAATTAAGTTTTTACATTTGCCCCTGGAAATAGTGGTGGTCAATCTCTGCAAAACATGTAGACAAAAACAATACGAACCACAAGTATTATATAAAATGCTTTATTGCACGTAATGAAAAAAAAGTTTAGGGTAAACAAAGAAAGCAGAAATGACAATAATGGGAGTAATAGGCTGAGCATGTCATGTCTGTAGCATAAATAAGGTAAAGACATAGGAGAATGGCAGGAAGACATCTTAGTATGTGATAAATAAAGTGATAATGATATATAACAGACATAGTCAATGTTCTCTAACCAGGGGATTCCATTACCTCAAAAGAAATGTTCTCTAACCAGGGGATTTAGTTACTTTAAAACAATGTTCTCTAACCAGGTAAATCAGCTACAATTTGGCATTTAAATGCAGGATTATTTAGCATGCACATTAAAGATGAATTGCTTCAATGCTCAGAAATGGTGTACCCCCCAGTGGAGCCTAGGGTATAATACAATATTTATGCTGATGTTTGTATAATCTCAGGGTTCAAATAACAGACAGAAAACTAAATATAAACATGATACCACAGGCTACAAGCTCAGGGATCAAATGCTTCAAACCTGCAAATTAAAAGAGTAACTATTTTCAAAGCATAGGTTTTGTATTACTTTCTGCATCATGTCCAACATCACCTAAAACCCTTTGATGGTATGAATTGAAGAAATTAAAAGATAAACAACTAAAAAAAAACATTCATATGTATATACATAAACACATGAGACACATATTTATGTCTGAAGATGTAATTACATTTGTTCAAAGTGAATGTGCAGAAATACAAACCAAACCAATTATTAAGCATGAAAACATTTTCAAAAGTAACCTACAAAAGGAAAGGTAAAAACTGAATTATACTGTTTTAATAAACAACTGCAATTACAGGATATCATCACTGCTTTGATGACAATGTGACAAAAGTTATTGAAGACTATACCAGCTTGATTGTATTTCAGTATTCACCATGCCCTAGGTCTGAAAGAGAAAGAAAAAAGTAATCAGGTTCACCACTTATTGATGTGTGTTTTTGACAATCCATGAATAGGAAATCAGACAACTGAAGTTGAATTAACTGAATAAAACAACAATGTAGCAATGAAAACCATAATACTCATGTCTATTTTTCAGGGGGTTTAACTGCTCATGGCTGCCAGTTATTGCAATGTCTCTGAATCAGGCCTGCTGTCCCAGCAGTACCCTCCAGCTTTACTGCCCAAACCTGGCAAAGAAAATGCTAGACTCCAGAAACTACTCAAGAAAACTGAGAAAAAAACCAAGAAAAAAGCTGCCCCCGAGACTGCCAAGACACCTGTCCCTTTCCGCTCAAACCTCTCCCCAGTGAATGAAGCCAGCCCTGACTTGGAGCACAGTGACCACTCAACACCTCCCAAAACCCCAGAAACACCCTTCTACACACTGCACCCCAGATTTGTTGTCAGGCCAGTCTATCGGCATGTGACATCCCCTTACCCACAACACAGAGGAGAGACTAGTGGTGGAATAGCAAGATTCTCCCCACAGCTGTATGCTCCTCCGGCACCCTCCTTCCCCCAGCATGTGGCCCCACTCTACACATTTACTCCGCGTCTCCCGTCACCCGTTCCAGGGCTAGTCTCCGATGCAGTGGCACCCACATCGCCCGTGCCAACCTCCGCTGTGCCTGAATTGATAACAACAGCTGCTGTTCAAACTGCTCCTCTAGTCTCTGCTCCTGTCACTCCTGCTGCCACACAATCTACTTTAAGAGTAGCCCCCATACTAATACCCCGCAAAAGTCCAAGTCCAAGGTTTAAAGCTACTGAAGCTACACTAAAAGCACCCAGACCCATGTTTGACGTCCCTCAAATTTGGATCTATACGGCATCTAAGTCACCCCTGCTTGATTACACTGGAAAGACATCGACTGTAGGCCCAATACCTTGGATCAAGAGTACAATACCAGAAATCAGAATAGCAACCACACCAACAGCTGAAATCAAAAGGAGTGGAACCCCAACATTTGAAGTGAAAAGCAGTTTTACATCAACATCAGAGATCAAAAGGGGTGCCGAATTTGAAATATATCAAGACACAATACAGACATCGGAAGTCATAAGAAGTACAACGCAGATTCCAGAAATCAACAGGAGTCCAACACCTACATCTGCGGTGAAAAGAGGTTTAGCATCAACGCCTGAAATCCAATGGAGCTTAACACCTACATCTGAAGTGAAGAGAGCAAAAATTCCAGTGCAGGAGTTTTTAACACCAAGAACTAATATGGGTCGACCGAAGACACCGTCCTATCATGTGTCCCGTGCCATAACACCTGTTTTTGAAATATCAAGACCCAACCCACTTTTATTTGCTGTTTCACCCATTACTACAGAGACACAAAGATACACACCAACACTTGGTCCTAATGCTGACAGTATATCTTTGTCTGCTTCTCAAAATCTAACAGCTTCTGAGACTGAGCCTTCAAAATCGCTGTCAACAATTTCAACAACGCAGAATGGTGAAGTGATGTCCAAAGAGACCGTTACAACCAAACTCTGCTGTGAAAACACTTCAAAACCAGAGGCTCCTCAACAAGAACCTCTAGTAGTTGAGTCTAACAGACCAAAAACCCCTACAACTCAATTAGGCAATGAAAGACCCAAGACTCCAACAATTGCCACACCAAAATCCGCAGCAGCTTTATGTCCAAGGCCCAAGATTCCCACAGCTGAGGAGCCTAAACCTTTGACTTCAGCAGTTGGGTATCAAAGACCACAACCACCAGCAGGGTATCAAAGACCAAAGACACCCACAGCTGGGGTATCACCCAGATTTCAAAGGCCAAAGACACCAACATATGTGGCCCCTATGTCAGCCCATACATATTATGGATTGACTCCTGCGGAATATGTTGCCCATGGCGGAATTCAAAGTTTCTTACCTTCATTCAGCATATCCAGGTCTAAGACCCCAACTCTAATTGACTCTAAAATTCCAGCACAAACGTTGGAGGTATCTCACAAATATACCCAAGAGTTGCTTGTGAAAACACAAAACCTGCCAACATTGTCAAACCAAGAACCAACTTCCAAAGAGCTGAAGCAAATAACTTCAATTGATGCCATAGTATCCACGACTGCAGATGTTCAACTTCCGCTTCCAACAATTGTTGTTACAAAAGCTGAAGATGTTTCAGAACCAGGGGTATCTACAGCTGTGACCAGCAAAATGCCATCTACTGTTGAAGAAACACCACAAGTTAAAACTATGTCCTACCCAAGACCATGGTCTAAAAGCCCATTACCTGAGGTTAAGAATCAAGAGGTTGAAATCCTAGTCAAAACAGAAACTAATAGAGTATCCCCAAAACCTACCCCAGAAACTCAACATTTTGTGCCTGCTGTTGCAATCATAGATGCCATCAAGTCAATACCTCTTCTCCCAAAAACAGAATCTCCTGCTGCAGAAGCCAATGTAGCAGAGCAAAAAGAGTTAAAGGAATCAACTGATCTTAAAACAACCACAAAAAAACCCACAGAGGCTGAAACAGCAGTTACAAAGCCAAACAGTTGTTTTCCAATCTCAAAGACAACTCCTGATAAGTTTGTGGGAGCAGTTCAGGCTAAACCAAAAGATAACCAAGAAGCCAAACTTGAACAGGCAGTATTAACTTCAACCACACAATTGACAGATAATAAGAATGATTCTCTTCCAGCAGCAGAACCTCTTCTTAAAGTGATCCAAAAGCCGAAGGGCATGATGAAGTCAAAGCTCAGTGGTTGGTCACGGCTCAAGAAACACATGGTGGTAGAAGAAGAACCACCTCTTTCCCAAGAATCAGATTCTAAAAAAGAAATTTCTAAGGAAACTGATGAGGATGGAAGTGAAGCAAAAATAGATGGAAAGGTGTCATTGAAAGACATGGTGTCGGCTGAAAAGGTTGATGATCTTCCCAAGGCAGCAAAGAAATGGGATTCTCTTCTCTATGATATGTTTTCCTCTAAAGAGAAGATTATGCAGGTGATAGAAGCTAGCAAAAGCGAGGAGGAGAAAAAAGTGGAGCCAAAGGAAACCCCAAAAGAAATTCCCTCCTTTGCCTACCGTCTCCCTGTCCTTCTTTTCAGCCCAAAGTTTGATGCCAAAAGGCTGAAAGAGGCTGCATCCAGGCCGCTTACAAAAATTTCGACAGTGTTTGAGATGGGTCTCATAGGGCGTAAAAACAAAGACGAAGAACCGAAAGACTTTAACAGAACAGCTAGAGGGTTCACTTGTCCTTAAAACCATGTCTCTTTGGACTGGTAAATATCAAACTACAAATACAATTTTGAAACAGTCTGTTAAATGTGTTATGTATCCAGGTGTCAGTGGTGAAAACGTACCAATCCAGTGTAATACTCTCTCTGCTTTATACTCGGTAAGTGATGAAGAGAAATGATACACCAAGGTGCATTTGAGCACTGACTATTCTTTTGTTTGATTATGTTATGGACGTCTGAAGGTGCCTTTGTTATATCACATTACTACTTTGGCAAACAGAGGATTGAAAAAAAGCTATTTTTGTCTTAAAGAAATTCAGACATCTCATGGGATTAAAATGTACAAAGTTTAAGTAAATCTCAGAGTTTCATTTTGTGTCCACTGTTGAACACAGATCGAAGGGCTATTTCAAACATATTTTCATATAATCTTTCAAAAATGGTGCTGAGACTGTAGTATGTAATGTACATACTAAGAAACACCACCTACTGAAAAATAGTCTTTATAGTATTGAATTTGGACTCCAGGTAATTTGGAGCAAAGTTTCCAAATAGGGATAAGGAAAAGATGGTCAGAATGAAGGTAAAATTATAGTAGGTGTTTATCTTCCGAAATGGTGCTATTTACGTACAGTTCATAGACGATCAGGTCCTACATACCTTTTCTTAGAAAGTTTAAGTGAAGATGTTTATGCCAGCTTTGCCTTCTTTCATTTTAGGACTACTGGTCAGTGAGAGTATTAATTAAGAAACAGGGTGGCTAACTGCTGTGCTGATGCAACTCTTTGAAGGAAGTGTTTGACTGCTGGCGTGGAAAGATAAAAGGTCAAGGAGAGGAGATTTGGGATACAGATGCCAGTGACGAAACAAAGGAAAATATGTACAGGAAGTACTTAAAGGCCGAATCCTGACTTGAGACCCACACATTTTCCATTGACATCAAGGCAGGTTTAATGTGAAAGTAAAATAGAATTAAATTGCAATAATGTGAAAATAAAATATAATCAAATAGCATGTTTTAACAATCAGACACAAATACACACAATCACACACACACCCACACACACACACATACACACCCACACCCATATACAGTTCAGTTTCAAATAGGCAGCTTACAAACAGGGGGACCCACAAGGGTCAAAAACTGAGTAACATTTCATCTTGAGGTTCAGCTTGTTATTAGTGTATAACGTTTTTTGTTCCTGCATGTCCATATGAAAAGATTAATAAGAGCATCGTCTCCTATTGACAGTAATGTTCGACCGCTTTGCAATCTAAGATTAATCTGTATGCGTTTACAGTAAATGTTATTTTCTATATATTTTTGATAAAAGAAAAAAGACAAAAGAGCTTGCGTAGGAATATCCTGATTTTGGTTTATGTTTGAGCTACAGAGTGAAATGGAACATTAATCTTGTCCTACAGAATGAAATGGGGAGAATACATTCTGTAGTGAAGATAATGGGCAGATTGGTCAAGTGCATAGCTATATCATTGCTCTGTTGGTGTTTGCCAGTAATGTCACTGAATTGTAGCTGGTATATTGTAGATATAATTGTTTTATTTTTATCCACAGGACCAGCATAATAAAAAGGTGTTTTTGCCAAAGAAGTCTTTATTGGACTATTCATGGTTTTTACATACATGTGTCAGAGTACAATCATTTTATCTAATATTCTCACCTGCTTTTCCATTAATGTATTCATCCATGTTGTCATCATCATCAATAGGAATCTTCTCGTATTTGCCGTGAGCTGTCATTACAAACTTGTATCTTTTACCTGATGGATTGACCTGAAAAGCATAGGGACTGATTAAGAACTTGACCAAAGTATTCATGCATTACCAGAATGCATTCCAAAGCTTTACACGTTTTTTGGTATGTTTGTGCTCTTGTTTCCTCACCTTGGTCCCTGCTCCTGATCTCCCTGGGGATGTTTCCCCAATGATCTCCCACATGTTTTTTTTCTGCATCACGTCACCAGCTTTTACATCCTGAGGAGTAAACGGTGACAGAAACAGAAACTTAACTGCCTATCAAACGCTTTTGGGAGCCGTGTAAAAATGCAATTCTTCTGGGCCATGGTTCTCATCTGCCAGAAACCATTTCAACGTCCCACTGGGGGGAAGCCACGGATAAAGACACACTATTCTGATTCTCTGCGTGCCTGCACACAGTTGTGCTATTAAAGCCTGAACTATTAAGAAGGAAAACAGTAGGAAAGGGACTAAGAATTGAACGAGTAGTTACCTTGAGAAGGGAGGACATGAAGAAAGTTGGAATAAGAGGACTGAGGAAGGAAAGTAAAGCAAATAGATGCACAAATGTGTCACTATTTAGTTGAAGTTGAATTTTCAAAGGAGATAAATAACTAACGGACATCACCTCTGTAAAGGGGATGCTCCACAGTAATTGTGCAGGTTGGTTAAATAAACCCAAATGGTCCACGTTAATGTGTCTTCATACTATGGTCGCTGGTAGCTAGTTAGCAACAACAGCATAGCCAATACACTTGCCAGTAGCTTATAAAGTCAGAATTTGGAGGGCCTTGTTCCAATTCTGTTCATAGCATCTCTTCATATCTACTCTTATATGGACCCAGTACTTAATCTTGCAGCTGACCAATACGCTAACCAAGATACTGGAGACTGGTGGAGAATGGTAAAATGCAGAACCATATATAATAAATATATCCAGATACTGCACATGTTTTGGTAGGAGCAAATCTTCAGCCTAGATTCAATCTGATAAAGTTTTGACCATATCCAAGGTGTAACTGTCTTACAGCTGTCAAGGCAGGAAGCGACTACACAAGTAAACAACGTCACTACATTTGCATGACAGCTCCATGGCAATTCCACCTCCGAAACACCTAAACAACTCCTTTGTTGGTATGTGCTACCGCACACCTCAACGTTCAAAGCCCTTACAGCTGGTCTGGTGGGAGAGTTCCTGCTGGTGCCTTCTGGGCTGCCCTTCACCCACTGTGTAATCAGATCTGCCACGCCCACTTTCAGACCCTCAGCGTCCTGCTGACACACACACACACACACACACACACAGGCAGATGTCACTTTAGGTAATTAACCAGAATCTTCCATTTGGTAGGATTTCACTAATCACCCGCAGTAGACTTACTG